>ML783174.1:696673-723818 GCA_009831015.1 Picea engelmannii
AGTGGCATGTCCCTTTCCCATAAAGCTATTCTCACTTTATTGTGTAATTCCTTGATCATACACATAAGTTGACTATTGAATATATTGTGCTATCTTCACTTTGGTTGGTTTGTGTTGTCTTGGTCTTGACCTCACGAGAGCACCAGAGCGAAGCAGGAGCAACAAAGACCCTAGGAAGCGATATAAATGTATGTTACTTGTTCCTACCTACTAGTTAATTCAATGGTCAAAACTTAGGGAAAGAGTCATGTCCTGTCCTGTTTTGTTCTAGATCCAGGTGGATCTAGGGAGATCTGTTAGTGTCCGCACCTACTGATTAGTCCAATAACACCCTCCCCGCGCACCCAGCTGGAGGTTTGATCCTTGCACCCAACTGAAGATCTTACAATACCAGAATCCTCTCACACACAACACTTCTCTCTGACACAACAATCACTCAACAATAATGATCCACCTTGGACGAACTTAGAACCAACCTCTCCTAGGTCCTCTAGACCTTTATTTATACATTACAATGACTCAATGACAACCTTAGGCTAGAACCTAGGTGTCCAATCCCTAAAATACCAAAACCCTAGTTGTCTAAACCCTAGGTCAACTTGACCCGCGTTTTCTGGGCTTCGACAACCTGTCTTTCCTTATTTCCCGTGAGGTGTTCCCAAGCATCCATTGGTGGATTTTTATGCTTGATAAGTTGTCCTCGATCCATCTTCCTTGCTGATCTGTTCTCCTCGATATTCTCATCCAACGACTCATTTTCCTGTACTTCGCTCCTTATTTTTTTCTTCTTTGGCCACTTCGATCCAATCTCAGTCCATGCATCTTCCGTGTAGTTCACACTTCATCTTTTGTTTTACTTTTTATTCACTTTATTCCTTAATCCACACCCAAGGGCCAACAAATCCAGTCTTACTTTTGAAGAAGAAAGATGGGACATTGAGATTGTGCATCGATTTCAGACAATTGAACAAAGTGACTATAAAGAACAAGTATCCTTTTCCAAGGATCGATGATCTCTTTTATCAATTAAAGGATGCAATGATATTCTCAAAGATTGATCTCAGGTCATGATATCATCAAGTAAGTATTAGAGATTAATACATCAACAAGACCGCCTTCAAAACAAGGCATGGTCATTACGAGTTCACAGTGGTGCCATTTGGATTACCAAATGCACCAAATGTTTTCATGTGATTAATGAATGGTGTTTTCCGGGAATATTTAGACAAGTTTGTCATTGTATTTTTGGATGACATCCTTGTATATTCCATGTCAGAAGAAGAACATGAGCATCATTTGAGGATGGTGTTACAAGTGTTAAGAGAGCACCAGTTGTATGCCAAATTGAGAAAGTTCTCATTTTATCAAAACTGAATTCACTATTTGGGGCATATCATATTCTAAGAAGGGATAACAGTGGACCCTGAAAATATTGAGACCATTAAAGGGTGGAAAACACCTAAGAATGTGACATAATTCATATCCTTTATGGGTCTAGCTAGATACTACTGAAGATTCATTGCAGGGTTTTCGATAATTTCTCACCCAATCGCTTCCTTGCAAAGGAAGGGGGTGAAGTTTCAATGGACAACAAAATATGAAAAGAGATTCCAACAATTGAAGAAGTTGTTAACCAATGCTCCAATTATGAGGACTTCTGATCTGAATGAGAATTTCATGGTTTGCACAGATGCATGCAAAGAAGGACTTGGTGGAGTCCTTAGTCCGAATGGGTTTGTGATATGTTTTGAATCCAGAAAATTGAAAGAGCATGAAAGGCTCTATTCCACTCAGGATTTGGAGTTGGAAACCATAGTGCATGCCTTGAAGAAATGGAGGCACTACCTCATGGGAAAGAGGTTTGAGCTAAGGACAGACCATAATGGTCTGAAATATTTGTTTGATCAACCAAATTTGAATGCTAGGCAGAGCAGATGGTTGGCATTCCTATGTGAGTATGACTTTGATATCAAGCACATCAAAAGAAAAGAGAACAAAGTGGTTGATGCACTCAATAGGAGAGTACATGAACTGCATGCTAAAACCATTAGCATGTATCAGACTGAACTTAAAGGCATAATTTATGAGGCTACAAAAGTAGATTTGTAGTACATGGAATTGGTAACAAAATTACAATAAGGTAAAATGCAATAGAAAGTTGAAGATTATGAAGTAGGAATTGATGGAATTATCTTGTATAGGAATATAATTTATGTAGCCAATTCTCAAGAATTTATGAGTATGACTTTGAAAGAGATACATAATGTACCTTATGCTAGACACCCAGGATATAAGAACATAGTTGCAACAGTCAAGAGCCAATATTATTGGTCAGGCATGAAAAAGGAGATTGTTGAGTACATTGCTAAAATATTGGAGTGTCAAAAGGTCAAGGATGAACATAGACACCCAGCTGGGTTGCTGCAGTCATTTCCTATTACTAAGTGGAAGTGGGAAGTGGTGGCAATGGATTTCATCACCAAATTTCCTAGAACAAGAAAGCAACATGATGCTATCATGGTGGTGGTGGACAAAATTACTAAAGCTGCCCATTTCATTCCTATGAAGGTTACTCACAAGGAAACCAATGTTGTTGATATTTATATGAAGGAAGTAGTACGCTTGCATGGCATACCCAAGACAATTGTGTCTAAAAAATATCCAAAGTTTAACTCAAAGTTCTAGAGGGGATTATTCAAAGGGTTCGGAAAAAATCTAAACTTCAACACAACTTATCATCCCAAGACTGATGGGAAAAAAAAAAGAGTGAACCAAGTGATAGAGGATATGCTAATGATGTATTTGATGGACAAACCATCTAAATGGGAATATTATCTACACTTGGTAGAATTTTCCTACAAAAATGGGTACCAAGCATCACTAAAGATGAGCCCATTTGAAACACTTTATGGAAGAAATTGCAACACACCAATAAGCTAGGACAACCCAGTTGATAGAGCAGTGGTTGGGACAGAGTTGCTTAGGGAAATTGAAGAGAAAATGTTGAAGATAAAACAAAATTTAAAGGCTACCCAAGACATGCAAAAATTATATGTTGACAAGGGTAGGACTCACATGGAGTTTAAAGAGGGTGATCATGTTTTCTTGAAGGTGAAGGCCAACAAAAGTTCCCTGATGTTGGGAAACTATTCCAAGTTGGCACCCTGATATTGTGGGCCATTTGAAATACTAGAGAGGATTGGACCAGTAACTTATATGATTGCATTTCCTGCATCTATGTCTATACATAATGTATTCCATGTATCATTTCTTAATAAATATATACCTGATGCTAATCATGTTATTGATTGGAATGTGATTTAGGTGGAGCAAGAAAGCGCTCTTCAAGTGCATCCGGTACACATTCTGGACTGAAAAATGAAACAACTCTGGAATTGAGCCATAGGGATTATAAAGGTCCAATGGAACTGGTATGGTCCCGATGATGCAACTTGGAGCATAAAGATGGTATGTGGGAAGAATACTCGCATCTTTTTGAAGATTTTGGAAATATTGTTGATGTTATGTAAATATGATGCACTGAGGATAGTGCATAAATAAGGGGAGGGGATTGTAATACCCCAAGGCTGAGCCTTTGTTGAATTGTAATGATGTTTAATGATGTTTATAGGATGGAGAGCCAAACATTTATAAGATGGGAGGCTTATGTGTTTATTAGGCCGGAGAGCCTAGATGCTAAGGCCAGTGAGCCTGATTTTGTATATGTAATTATGCAGATCATTAATAAAAATACATAACTGCGTGCAGACCGACCACAAAGAAAGAGTTATGGGAGACTAAGCTCCACTAGGAAGGGAACGAGAAGGGGGTTGAGAGGCTAGGAAAGGGGCTAAGATTGAGGGCTTAACCTAAGGGAATATTATAATGTATTTCCTAAAATACTAAAGTTTTGGAAATAAATCCTGTTATCCTAATTTCCTTTGGGGAAGGAACGAACTCCAAGTGGAGAGGAATGAGCTCCTGGAGAGCCATGTGTCATCCATGACACATGTAAATATATGTGGGAAAATCCATCGTTGTGGGGGTTATCCAACCATTCTTTCCATGTTTCCTCACGCATTCATGCACCATCCTTTCCCCATTCACTAATGCACTGAGCAAGCACGTAGTTCATCATTTTCTGCAATTTTTTGAACCCTCTCCCATCATGAAACTCTCTAACTTTCTCACACTAGTATTTTGCTGAGTCGTACCCTACCTTACCTGAATTTTGTTGTTGTGGCTTCGCCCTTGCCCATTTGTCTTAGGAGATGGACAAAAGAAGTAGGTTTTCAGGCCTGTGGTTTTGAAGAGGTGGGTTGTCAGGCTTGTGGATTGAAGAAGCAGGTTGTCAGGCCCATGGTTTTGAAGAGGTGAGTTGTCAGACCCATGGATTGAAGAAGAAGGTTGTCAGGTCTGTGAGAAACTCTTTCCAAGTGAGAGAGATTACTGGGGAAGTGATTTCTCCTGGAGCAAGTTCAGAAGAAACTACAAAGCTCTGAGAATTATTGATTCAACCTATTACTGAATCCATGGGGAGAAGCCGATGGACTGTGGAACAATGAAGGTGTATAATCCTGGGGTGGGATAGGTATGTGGGGAATGAGATTCTATGAGCGGTGGGCGTAAGTAGGCTCATTGGAGGGAATCCTTCCTGTTGGATTGTGCAACTTTCCATAGTCTTAGGCTAGCCTAGGATTTCCTTTACCCTGGGTGGAGTTTAGTCCTAGCTCGGGGGTGACCCACTGCTGATAGATTGGAGCAACATGGTATAATGTTGTGAGGTTCATGGAAGGTTTGTACTTTGTCGATGGTCTTCTCATAAAAATATAAGTACCAATTCTATGTTAATTTTACATGATGTGTTTAAGTACAAGTATGAAATTTATTAAAATTTCATGTGTTATTGCATGTATGTGTTATTGTCACTTCTGCATGAATCCGTGTATGAGAAAAATGTCTATATCTATTAAATTTTCATTATATATATATGTATATCAGATTTTGAACATAGTAGAGTTTTTTGGTAGAACGTGCCCGACCTTGGGATGACTAGGTACGTTAAAAAGGGGGTTTCACAGAGTCACCCCCAAGGCATCCACTGTGATGATCCCTTGTGTTACTTAGTTGCATTGGAAGGGGTAACCAAAAAATATTCTCAACTAGACTAGCTGGGGATCACTTCAAAGTTTTCACTCCTCTAGAGATGGAGATTTCCCAAGTTACCCAAGTCTCTATTGGGGTTGATCTCTTGCATGGTTAGAAAACATTACGATGGGGCCTTCATTGTACCAAGGAATCCAGAAATTCACCCCAACCCATTGGGCGAGACAAATCTGCTAGGAGATTGGCTACAAGGGAAAAGGAACCCCACCAATATTGAATGGAGCACTTACCACGAATAATCACACAACGCATGGAAAGGATGAGGGGTCAAAGGCACCTCGAAAGAGTTTGTAGCAAATGAGAAGTTGTCACATCGAATACATGAAAGGACAAATAAAATCTCTATCTATTTCATACACTATTGGATATCTATGAAGGTTAGGGAAGGGGTTTCTCTTGGTTGGTAAGTAGTGGGAAAGTGGGAAAAACAGGAACATTGTAACCAATTCTTGAGGCTAATGGTTTTCAACCTTTCTAGAGGTCATTGGCCTTCCAATGACCATGGAGGAACAATAATAAAAGGAGGAAAACATGAAGGATGGCGAATTTTATAAAGGGCAATGGAGTGGAGGTTGGACTAGGGGTTCGATAGATGAAATAAACAATAAAAGAATGCCCAAGTCATGTTGTCATTGTACTACACAATTTATGGGAGATAGATAAAATGATTAAATTAAGACAAAAGTATTGGTTTGTTTAACATTGTACTATTTGTATGCCCCTTCAGATTTTGCAAGACAAAGGGCCTTGTGACTATAAAATCACCATTAATAATAACCATAGCAAGAGACCCATTTCGACACTAGAATTTTTCTGAAATGGGTTTCTCTAGGGTAGTTCTTGTGTTATCTATGCATGTGTGATTGAGTATCATTAATCATGTTAGCATATATTTGTTAAAGAAAACACAACGACCTTAAATGCACAACAAATTATTTGTCACATACCCATCCCCTTAGGTAACCTTATTGAAGGAGAGGGGCACCTTTTTCATCTTTTTCACTGACATCATCCCTTCAAGGTTACTTAATTCATTTTCCAATTGACTTGATCCATTTTTCTGAATTCTTATTAGGCCAATTTGAATGCTCTTACATTGGCACATTCGAACACAATACATACTCATTGAGTCATATTTGAATAAACCCTTAGGCCACATCAAAATATCTCGTCGACCCCCTTTTGAGTATGCACCCAATAGACCATTGACAACTTTGAAAACATATACATCAAGCTTGAATAACCCATTAGGATTGTTTTGAATATCCCATTGGGCCTGCTTGAAAGATCACATCAAGCCCTTCTTAATGATGAACCCAATGCACAAGTAGAGATCATTAGTGTTATTCAAATGATATCCCCCCTTTCAAATGATATCCTTTATAAAAAATCCATCAATCTCTTTAGAAGATAGCCATTATCCATTGATATCTACCCAATAGGTCATCGAGCCTCTTTGAAAGATCTTCTTTCAAGTTCAATTGATTGACCATTGATCATTTCAAAAGATATTCTTTTGAATCCGTCCAGTAGAAAATCATGCCTATTTCAAAGACATTTCTTTGAAAGACAAAAATAAAGACCATTGAGCCACTTTAGACGATATTTTTTCAAAACTTCTCAATAGAGCATTGGGTTTCTTCAAAATATATTCTTTTTAAATTGTTTGATAGAACATTAAGCTACATCGAAAGATATTTTTTTGAATTTTCCTAATAGACCATTGAGTCATTTTCAAAGTCCCTCCCGACTTTGAAAAGAATAAATCAAAGGCTAATGGATTCATTTGAATGTGATACTTCAAATGTAAATAACATGTCTTTGGCCCATTCAAAAGTCATTTTTTTACTCTCAATTTAAAATGGGAATTGGCCCAACTTTGAAGATAACTCTTCGAACTTAACAAAAAGATAGAGCTTGGAAAATAGAAAGACACATAGGATTTTTACTCAATTCCAAGTTGGTGTTTGTCCTTTGGCCATGCTAACCTGCATGGATACTTTGAACTAAACATGGTGATTACTACTGAAATTTGAATGCATAAAATAATATTGAATGCATAATATAAATTCAACTCAAATAAAATTTAAGGTCATTTGAATTCCATAGAAACATGCATCTAACTGTTGCAACCATGCTAGCATGCAACATCATGCACTCATGAAATCCATTCCAATTCATACCTAAGAAAAATAACATCTTAATAACATAATTATAAGCAAGAATTCATAATAGAGATGGAACACTTATCTTTGAACAAGTTGGTCCAAGAAAATGGGCTACTAGTGAGAAATTATTCAGACAAACATAGGAAAGTCTTTGTGTTGCAACCCCCAAATTAAGCTATGAGGCCACTAGGGTGAAGGAAATGGGCCAAGGACACTCAAATATCTCACCCAAATCAATTTCTCTCAAACAAAACTAGGTAGTTCACCATAGAACACTCCAGGTAGTGATCCAACCAACCCAACCATGGCACTTCTTTCCACTACCCCACACAACACAAAGAATATATTATTTACTTTTCTTTCATCCCTAAGGAATCCTCTTCCCTCAAATGCTCTTTACTTTGTGAAAAATGGGTCCAACTTGTCATATGACTTCAATAAAACCTAATTGAGTTTAATAATGGCTCTTAATCTCTAAAACATAAGCAATCCATAGGGAATTGGGAGTGGTTTTATACCGAACTAGTGTCACTGCTCCTCTAAGGCATTCTTTCTCTTTCCTTGGGCTCACATACTTCCATTCCTTAACTCTTCTTGGTTACCTACAAATTCAAATTATAGTATCTAGGATAGCATGGAAACACATGGTATCAAATGGATTCCCAAATGAGTAGAATGAACATGTGAATGAAATTAAATGAACAATTTGAATTGCATGAAGAAACTACATGAGAAAAGATATGGTTCAAATATGTGTAAAGTTAGACTTCATGTGGAGATGGAGCCTCCTACACTCCTCTGGGCTTGTGCTCAACCCTCATGCTCTCATAACTATGGAAGGTGGACTTCCCCACCAAACACCATATGCATTCAATTATTAGTGGTTGGGATCTTTAATAAAGAACATGGTGAAAAGATGAAGGTTATGAGACCTGGGAAACTTATGACTATTTATCAACCCCTTGGGACCTTTTTCCTCTTCAATTGTAGTGGAATTATCCATTCACATTCTTTTCCACAACCATCATTGGACCTTTATATTAATTTTCAAAAAAATATTTACATTTATTGAGAATACCTTATGGTATATCAAAAGCGTATTAATTGAAAATTAATGCCTAGAAATTCACTAGTCAAACCTTGGTCTTGAACTCAACAAAAAAATTCATACGAGCATATTTAAATTAATTACACACAAGGCCATTTATATAACTTGACTTGTGGAATTATATCCATTTATTTACAATTTAGTCCAAAACATACAAAGGGTCAAAACTAGGATATTGCATTCCCCTCCCTTCCCCCCTACAATACCACCATCCTTGGTGTTGTTTCTTTTCTAGAAATACTCAATGTCTTCATTTTTTACTTACATAAACAATGCTATTCTCCTCACTGCAAATTTGCATGGTTATTGACTATGTTGGATTATGATTTTCAACGTCCTTTCACTACCTTGGAACACCTCCAATTTCTCATCATTCAAACATATTCCTATAACAATCATCAAAGGAAAATTATGCACGTCGTAGCCATTTTATGCAAAAATCATACCATCCATAGGAATCTCAAATTCATAACTAAATAATATATATTTAACACGAGATAAATTATCTAGTTCAACCGAATACTTATTTGTATGATTATATCTCTACGCACACGGTTTCCATGAGCGAGATTCATTGCACCAACTTCTTTGATATCTCTAAAATATATACTATCTTCTTAATCCAAACTAGAATGTAACTAACTCACAATAGATTCAATCAAGTCACCTATGACTTACCTTGCCCACCGTTCCAAACATAGATATCCTTCTTTACTAAATAGTCCCTTAGGTGATTTGTCCTTGCCAAGGATTTCACACACAAGAAGAAAACAAACTTATAGTGTCTTATTGCCAATGTGTCCCACTAGAAACCTCTAATATACCATAGATTAAGGTGATCAAGGAATATTAGAAGGTTCTAGTGTCATCATAGTAGCATCCTTCCTATGATTTATAGCTTACAAAATCATCATCCATCCTTACAAGATAGATCTATCATCTCACATGTACCATACATTTATATTTAGTATGAGATGTTATCATAAAAATTTCAATTAGAAATTTAAATACAATTCATACAGAAACCATATTTCACAGCTTTAAGATTCCTCTCACAATGTTTGTCCCATGTGTGCACTAATCACCAAACTTTGTTATGGACTTATATTCATTGTCATATGCAAAAAAATTCTACCTAAAATTCCTTATTTCATTTATTGAAATAAACTATGAGTATCATGCATATAATTTTTTATTGCAACATTCATAACAACACATGAATGATGTCACAAATATGACATAGAAATAATTCAATAAATTTCATTTTCCAATATATTAAATTAAATGAAATATCATTCACTATATATGCATTACTAGCACAAACAAGCATTTGCACGATGCCATCAATATGTGTGCAAGATTCAATATTTATGCACAATCACAACCTTATATAGGACTTGTAATTTAAATTTTTCATTATTACTTAGTTTTTTTAATTTGGATAATGTAGGGAATGAAATAAATCAAGGTAGAAATATAAAAAAGGGAACACATAGAGATATTACAAAGAGCACAATAATATTGTTAAACCCAAATTTCTATTCATGAATGAAATAGGAAAAGACCGTCAAATGCAAGAAATACAAACTAGTTAGAATGGTGGTAGCTTATATGTAAAGAGAGATGTATAGTCTATGATCATTTGCAAGAAGACATCACTAGAGGCAAAAAATTCATTTTAACATAAAGTATAATTCTCTAGGATGATAAACCCTAAAGATCCAAAACCCCCACCTTGGAAAACAATGTGGCAAAAGGAATGTGGGCCTCAAGGAGGCTAGTTGATACGCCAACTTCCTAGGGGTGCAAATTTTTCATACAAACTCTATTTAGGGTATTTATTGGACCATTACAAATCCTAATACATGCTCTATGAATTTGGAAAGTCAAGTAATCAAATATTTGGTGGTCCATGTCAACTGCCAAAAATGCAAGGAAAATGTTCAAAAAAATATCTAGAAGTTTGGGACCTAAAAAGCTATAGTAAAACTACCAAGATGTGGAACCATTTTGAATCAATAGAGCAGGTGGGTTGCCACTATTATCCACCTATATCAATAATACCCACTTAGGAATAAGTGTTCTCCATTATGCCAAGTTCCCTTATTAGATGGGGAAACTTTTGTTGAATCTAAATCCTAGTTTCCACTTTCCCTAGTGAAGAATTTTCGTTTCTTTGATGACCCAAAAGAGTTGGATGTGTTGGGGATTGGGTGGAACCTACTATGAAACAAAAAAAATAGTACTATATATAATTAAAGAGGGAATAAAATTCTGAAGACAAAATGTGGTGTCTAAAGACATCATTACAACACTTGAACACAATGCATTGTGATCAAAACATCACAATGCATATTGGAAATCTTGTACTCAACAAAAATTCACTTGATCTATTTTTTATAATGACCCATAGGGTATGCTATTTATATATTCAATATCTAACCAAATTATTTTAAATTGGAAGGATATTTTCCACATATAACCGTCGGTTGTTAGAGTTGACTTTGTCAAATCCACATTGTTAAGCCGACTCGACAAGGATGCTCGACCTGACTATCCATGTGTCCAAATCTGTTAAGACCTAAATAGTGGCACATTACCCATTAATTGGGAAATATTACACTAGTATTGTTATTTTATTTATGTCGGTTTGGGTTCATTAGTTGTAATTGTACCTCCTAGTCTCCTATATATACCAAGGAGACCGTTTCATTTGGAATCATATTCTAATTGTGAATTCATATGATGTATAAGGAGGTTCCCCCCTCAAAGAGGCTTATTATCTGAATTTATCTCTTTTTAAAGGTGTTGAGTTCTTATTTTGAGGGTTTTATGCTATTTTGATATTTGGTTCTTAACATTTGGTTTCAAAGCTAGACAATCCTCGGGACTGGCTTCTTCAAGACAAGTCTTCTTGGAATTTTTCCTACAATTTATTTTTGGAAGGTTTCATAAAATGGAATTTATATGGTGTAGATGCGACATACAGAGCTAACGTGGATACAAATTTAAGATCTTGGTTCATTATATTTTTGGATATACATTTTGTTCAAGTTAGGGATTTTGACTAGTCATGAGAAACTAGTTTGAAACAAGTATTCTTGGAATTTTCACTCCCAAGTTTTTTCGGCATGTTTTCAGGTTCTAAAATTTTTACAGTACGAAGGTGGAATACTGAAGTATATTTTGTAAAAATTTCATCCCTTGATACATTGTACTTTGAAATTTATTCCCTAAGGAAATTAGGGTTTTGGATTGGTCCATATTTCAGTCTAAAACATGTGTTCTTGGAAAAAATGTTATATCTGAAGCTAAAGACCTCCAAATTGAGTGTCACATGTTCCATTGGTTAGGGTATTTATCGAAGTTGTACTGGTATGAATTTAAAGTTATGAAGTGAAGACTCTGGCATGTGGAAGTCTGTACAAGTTTGCTCTCCTGAAAGGGAAAACAATTAACACATCTTGGGAAAGTTGTCATAAAATTCTATTGGAGAATCCAATCTTCATATAACCTGTGGGGTTGGAAAGAAGACAAATCAGGCTACGACAGATAGAAAATTTAGACTCATAAGGGCCGAAATTGCATAGCTACAAAAAAATAAAGGTCAACTGGTAGAATAATCTCCAAATTAGGGTTTTAAAAGGTGTGTTTGTTTTTTGGAAATTTGCATATCTTTTGATTAGAGAATCCAATTGGGATGATTCAAAAAGTGGAATAAAGTGGGATAAAAGGAGTATCACATATATTTTGGAGAAACTTAGGGTTTTTTAGGTACATACATACTCCGACATCTTTAAACGTAGGAGTTGTCGTTACTTGTCAGTGCTACAAACTGGGGACTGTGTGGTTCTTCCACCTACATAGAGTATATTGGAAGGCGCCTTTCAAATGGTTGTGCATTAGACATAAATAATATGGATTTGAGATCCCATGTACCTAGCATATATTGGGAGACCCCCTAGAATCCTGAGACCAACCGAGTAAACCATTTGGATGTCTTGTTGCTAAAGTACACCAAGAACAACACTCGGGGAGATCACTCTCTAATACCTGGGTAGTCAGATAGTAAGGCTAAGGGAATGGTCAAGCCTCCTTAGTTAGTGCCCTAATATATTGAGCCGAGTACTATTTTTGGACCTTGCACGTATATTAGAGAGATATAGCACCTGACACTCCCTTGTATGTGAGGACCTCTTCCTAAGCCAATTAGGAATTCCTACCTTGCAGTGATACTTGGTGATCTGGATTATTTTCGACATGAAATGAGAGCGGATATATAACAAAGAAATATAGAGATATATCTCATATATATAATAACATAATAGAAAGGTATCAGAGATGCAACCATAAATAGATAAATATAGTAATACACAATTTCTATTAATGAGCGAAAATGTACAAAGACTGTAAAATTACAGAGTGAAAGACTCTCTGGAATGGTGGAAGCTTTATGAGAAGAGATGTGACGGCTACTCACATTCTAAAGAATATGATTTTACAATGAGGCTCCAAAGGCCTTTTAATCATAAATAAAATCCAAAACCCTAACCCCAGAAGATGAAAAGCAACAATTTTGTGGACCCCATTTTGGGTAGTTTGGTGTATCAACTTTCCCGGGGCGTAACTTTGGCATACGATATTCGTTTGGGGTGCACGATAGATCGTTGGAAAGGTATATTTGAGGAGATTCATTTTGGGGGATCAAACAAAACCTTTGTCTATAAATGAGAATCTTTATCCTGAAAATCCTTCATTTAGGCCCTCAAAATGGCCTTGAAAGTTAAAAACTGCTAAAAATATTAAATTGCCAAAATTGCCAGAAAACTATTTTGAGTCAGATGGAAACGATGGGTGGCCACTGATATCCACCTGGATCAATTGGAAAACATGCCACCAAAAAAGAGAACTTTTATGCCAAATAATCCCTCAAACAATCCTACTTGGACTCTTGACAAAGGTGAAGAAATGTGCAAGGCCATAGATGATTTAAAAAAGAAGGCAGTAACAAAAGATGAACTACAAAGGATGATGGATTCAACTAAATATAATTTGGAAGTGATAATGGATACTGAGAGGGATGGTTTAAAAGGGGAGATCATGGAAGGATTGAAAAATTTGCTAATAGAGAGGCCACCTGAAAGTGACAATGTATCCCATGAAATTCATGATGAGGACAAAAGGAATATGAATCAGGACTAGAGAAACTCCAACTTTGGGTTGAAGACCAACCACTTTCCTATGATCAATACGAGGAATTTTTATGGAAAGGAACCAATAACATGGATACTCTAGATGGAGTGGTTCTTTGATCTACATCATGTGCCACACACACAAAAGGTATGAATTGCATCTTTATATTTAGAACCCAATCAATTTGTGTGGTATCAATGGATTTATTCTTGCAAATCACTTGTCACTTGGAAAATATTCATGGAAGAAATGATAGCACACTATGAGGATACAAGGAGCAATACCTTCTTCAACCAATTGATAAATCTCAAGAAAAATGCTTCAGTTGCGGAGCATATTGAGAACTTCCAAAGATTGAATATAAAGGTAACAAATATTCCGTATGAACACCTAATTGATATATTCATAGGAACTTTAAAGGAAAATATTCAACATGAGGTTCTCCTTTGGGAACCCAAATCATTGGAGAATGCATTTAAGGTGGCAAGAAATGTTGAAAGTAAAAATATGGATATGGCTACTAGAAGGACCACTCCTAACATATATCGAGAGAATACTGTTCCTTCTTATAAACCACCTCAACTTACAAGGTTGACACCTCCACAATTGGAGGAAATGAAAGAAAAAGGTTTATGCTTTAATTGTGACAACAAGTACAATAAGGGACATAAGTGTGGTGAGAATAAATTATTCTACATAGATTGTGAAGAGGAAGAAGAACAAGAAGAAGAACATAAACCATCTCAGGATGAAAACGTAGAAGATATATCTTTTGAAAAGTCGACTCCCACCATATCCTGTAACACATTGGATGGAATTAGCACACCTCAAACCCTCAATATTGAAGGATATATCAAAAAGAAAATGGTAATAGTCGTAATTGATTCTGGTAGTACTCATAATTTCATTCACTATAAATTAGTCAAAGATCTCAATTGCTTTATATATCCAGTGCCGGAGTTTCAAGTAATGATTGCAAATGGAGGAACTAACAATTGCTTAGGAAAATTACATAAGATCAATATTACTATGGGGGAATATGTAATGAAAAGTCCAATTATTTCTATGCCCATGGGTGGTGTTGATGTCGTACTAGAAGTCCAATGGTTACAATCATTGGGAACAATGGATTTTAATTTTCAAGAAATTTTCATGATATTTTCATTGGAAGGAAAGGAGATTGAGTTAATGGGTATCATAGGGAAGCCCAATAAGGTGATAAGCTCTAATGGTATGACAAAATTATTGAAAAATGGGCATAAAGGTGTAATTGTACAACTATGCTCACTAGATGTTCAAACATCTAAGCCATATATTCTCCTAGATATCCAAGGGATCATTGATAATCATTCCAAGCTATTTGAAGATATCCCTAGAGGTCTTCCACCCACTCGCGATCATGATCATTGTATTCACCTAATTGCTGGGTGTGTTCCTCCTAACATCATGCCTTATAGATACCCTTATGCTCAGAAGAATGAAATTGAGTGTATGGTTGAAGAAATGTTAGAGGATGGAATTATTAGACCTAGCCAAAGTTATTACTCTGCACTGGTGGTAATGGTACTTAAGAAAGAGAGCTCATGGCATATGTGTCCATATTATAAAGATCTCAACAAGATCACCATTAAATATAAGTTTCCCATTCCCATCATTGATGAATTGTTAGATAAACTACATGGAGAAATCTACTTAACAAAGTTGGATCTTCGTTTAGGTTATCATTAGATTAGAATGAAGGAAGTAGATATCCCAAAAACAACATTCTAAACTCACGAAGGCCATTATGAATTTTTGGTCATGCCTTTTGGCCTTACGAATGCACCTTCCACATTCCAAGGGTTGATGAATTCTATTTTCAATCCCTTCCTTCGAAAATTTGTGTTAGTATTTTTTGATGATATAATAATCTATAGAAAGTCTTGGGAGGATCATGTTTGACATGTTGAAATGGTGCTACAGATACTAAAGGAGAAATAGCTATATGCCAAACCATCCAAATGTTTATTTGGGGTGAAGGAGATAGAGTATTTGGGTCATATTTTATCTCATGAAGGTGTCAAGTTATACCTTGAAAAGATTAAGGCCATGATGGATTGGCCGATTCCCAGAACATTGAAGAATATTAGAGTAATTCAGAAGCAGTACCTTTGGTCCAAACGTTCGATGCTGACCTCCTCAAGCTTTGTTGCTTCATTGGATGTTGGTCCCCTCCCAAAGCTGACCTACATCAATACTTAAGAAAACACTACTACAAATATTCTATTTCTCCTCATCACTTAGGGTTATACATAAATCATTATGCATAAATCAAATGAAATACATACAAATATCATTTGGTACAGGGAAAAATATTATTTTATTCAATATTCAAAGATTGGAAATTACAACCTTTGCAGGCCAACACTCTGCGAACCTGGTTCGGGCTCCTCTTGACATTTCTCCAAGTTCACCTTCCAAATTCCTTCTCTCACAATCAGCCGATTGATTCAAGGGAAGGGAAGGGATTGTAAGGGAGAAAAAGGATAGAGATGGAATGTTAAGGCAAGAACTCAAAAAGGGCTGCAAATACTTGGGCAAGGACAGAAATGGATTTGGGAAGAGTTTCACTATTCTAATGCTTGATGTGGGAATGGGACCCCAAGACCTCCTTTTATATGACAAACGAATAGTTCTTCAGTTTGGGGACAAGATATAGCAGGTGAATTGGTTGGGAAACCTCCAATAGCTCGTTAATTCCTCTAAATTCCTTGTAAATTTTTATTTTTCGCAAATTTTGGAGGCAAACCCGGGTTGTTTAGTATGCAACCAACGTATGTACACAAGCTATATAGCATGCATCAAGAATATGTACGTGGGCAATAGAGTATCAAGGTGCGTACATGCTCCAAAAAATAGTTTTTTAAATAGAGTTCCTCAACAATGGTTTGGAAAATTGTGCAAGTAGAAAGGCCAATGCAATGTATGCATAAGTAGGGCATTTTAGGGCTATAATAGGTTACTACCACAATTTTGTTCAGAACTATGGAAGAATAGTAGCACCTTTAACAACATTAACTAAGAATCATGCATTTTCATAGACTCTAGAGGCAACTCAAGCTTTTGAACAACTTAAAGAGGCGACGTGAAAAGATCCTATATTGACCACGCCAGACTTCTCAAAAACCTTTATTGTGGAATGTGATACCTCAGGAAATGGCATTGGTGTTTTTCTAATGCAAGAAGGAATTCCCCTTTCTTTTGAATGTCAACCACTCAAGGGAAAGGACTTACACAAACCCATTTATGAGAAGAAAATGATGGAAATACTACATGCCTTGAAGCAATGGCGCCCTTACCGAATAGGTATGCACTTCAAGGTCAAAATTGATCATGACAGTCTTAAATACTTCTTGGAAAAAATACTATATTCATAAGAACAACAAAAATGGATGACCAAGATGTTGGGTTATGATTTTGAAATCATCTACAAAAAAGGGAAGAAAAATGTTTTGGTAGATGAACACTCAAGAAAGGATGAAGATATTGAAGCCTTTCTCTATTTTATCTCGATCATCCAACTCAATTGGATAACAAAAGCAAGGGATGAATGGAAGAATGAGAAAAAAGTGTGGGATCTCATTCAAAGTTTGCAACAAGATTCCATTGCATCAGATACATTTACATGGAAAAATGATTCACTATGGTAAAAATATCACTTGTATTTATGTAAGAGATCCCATCTAAAAAAAAAGGTACTTTTGGAATTGCACACATCTCTGGTAGGAGGGAACTCATGATTTTTGAAAACCTATCACAAGGTCAAGAAGGAATTTTTTTGGGATGGCCCTAAAACTGATGTTCAAAGGTTTGTGGCAGAATGTTTGGTTTGCCAACAAAATAAGCTAGAAAAAATTAAGACCCCAAGTCTTTTAAAACCATTAGCCATCCCAAGTCAATGCTAGGAGGAGGTTTCCATAGATTTCATCACAGGGTTACCAAAGTCTAAATGAAAGAGTGTCATCATGGTGATTGTTGATACACTGACCAAGTACTCACACTTTTGTGCACTCTCTCATCCTTTCAAAGCCATTACAATTTCTAGTGCATTCATGGAGACAGTTCAAAAGCTACATGGAATCCTAAAGATTATTGTAAGTGACAGAGATCTCATATTCAATGGACATTTTTGGAAAGAATTATTTTCTTGTTTGGGTACTCAATTGGCTCATATCTCATCTTATCATCCTCAATCTGATGGACAAAATGATATAGTGAATAAATGTATGGAAGTCTACCTTCATTTCTTTGTCTCTGATAAAAAAACACAATGGTTCAAGTGGTTACCCTTAGAATAATGGTGGTATAACACTTCCTTTCATACTGCAACAAAAATGACACCATTTATGGAGCTCTATGGATATCACTCGTCGTCCATCACTTCTTCTCTAAAAGAAAAAGATAAGTTTCAAGAAATGGAAGATCACATTGAGCATCAACAACAAGTTCTCCAACTCTTAAAGGACAACCCGACTATGGCGCAGAATCACATCAAACAACAAGAAGATCAACATCGTAGTGAAAGAAGTTTTGAAGTAGGGGATTGGGTCTTTTTAAGACTAAAACCATACAAACATATGTCCCTCAATTAAGATAATATGGATAATAAATTATCACCAAAGTACTATGGCCCTTATAAGGTGTTGCAAAATATTGGTACTATCGCACACAAATTGGAGTTGCCTACATCTTCGTGAGTACACCTAGTTTTCCATTTTTAATGCTTAAAGAAGGTTATAGGTGACAAAATCCTAATTCAAACTATATTTCCAAAACTTAACGAGGAAGGAAAAATCATATTGGAGCCTGAAGCTATCACTGACACAATAATTCACTAACTGAGGAATAGATCCATTTCAGAGTATCTCATTAAGTGGAAGAAACTACCTGCTGAATATTCCACTTGGGAAGATGTGTATTTTATACAAAAGCATCTAGAATTACTCAAGTGTTGCAAACACCACTTGTATGAAGGGGAGGGGCTTGTTAAGCCCTAAATAGTGGAACATTACCCCTTAATTGTGGCATATTACATTAGTATTGTTATTTTATTTATGTCGGCTTGGGTCCATTAGTTGTAATTGTACCTCTTAGTCTCCTATATATACCAAGGAGACATTTTCATTTGGAATCATCTTGTAATTTTTAATTCAGATGATGTATAAGGATGTTTCCCCCTCGAAGAGGCTTATTATATGAATTTATCTCTTTTTCAAGGAATTTAGTTCTTATTCTGAGGTTTTTATTCTATTTTGATATTTGTTTCTTAAAAAACTTGTAGTCTATTGCTCAGTTGGTCGATCCAATGATAAACTATATTCGATTGTTGGTCGACTGTCTGAAAAAAAGACTTATTGTCTACTTGATTGAATGATGTATATATATAGTCAATCACTCATCGAACTATTTCCATATGTGGGTCGACCACCCATCTAACTGATTCCAAGAGAAGTGTGATGAACCATCAGAACTTGATGTTCCAACACCCCTCCATCAACACACATCTCTAGAGATTTAGGAGGTGAAATTGCGTCATCAAGAAACCCCCCATAATTGCATCTTCTTGAATCCCAAGCATCGTACATAGCTTTATAAAATTTTCTTCAGATAAAGTATTAGTGAATATATCAACAACCCAATTATTTGTTCTACAATATTCAAGTGAGACAACGTTCTCATGAACCAACTGTCTCAAATAGTAATCATGGTGTTCAACATGCCTCATATTACTGTAGACAACAAGGTTATCTACAACTTGAATGACACTGTGATTATAATAGTGGATGGTAGTCATGGTTTTAACAAGAAATCTAATTTCACCCAGAAGTTGGTGGATCCAGATGACCCCTCTATACCTACATGAATGACACCATGGTATTTTGATTTTGTATTAAAAAAAGGGCATATCTTATGTTTTTTACACGACCACACCAACGGTCTAGTGCTAAAGTGAAACACATATCCAGAAGTGGATTTCTGATCATCATTGTTGCTATCCCAATTAGATTTGGTGAAACCAACTAGAGAATCACAACTTCGACAATACTAGACACCAAAATTAGCGATACATTCAAGATAGAGGAAAATTTTCTTGAATTATTTCTAGTGTCTTTCTATCGAGTCCTGCATAAACTGAGAAACCAAACTAATAGAAAAGGAAATGTCAGGTCAAATGTGAGTAAGATAAATAAGACTATTGAATAGTCATTGATAAAGTGTAACTTTGACTTTGGGATTTTGACATGTTATGGTGATATTGACTCCAAATTGAAAAGGAGTATCACAGGGATTACAATCGACCATATTAAAATGTGTCAAAATATCCATTACATATTTATATTGATAAATTAAAAACCATCACACAATGGTAATACTTGAAGACTCAAAAAATAATGCAGAGTATCAATATATATCATGCCAAAGGATTTAGCAAGTTGTTTCTTCAAAATAGGAATGAGATCAGTGTTATTGCCAGTAATGACAAGGTCATCAACATATACAACAATGATCAAAGTTTCTCCATTTGTATGGAGTACATACAAGCTGTGATAATATTCACAACATTTGAAACCAAGTCAAATAAATAAATTTTTGAACTTATCATACCAATATTGTGGAGATTTCTTCAAACCATAAGGCATCTTCTTGTGTCGAAAAACCAAGTTAGAATCTGTCGTAAAATCAGGGGACTATTCCATGAAAATTTCTTTAAATAGGTGTCCATGGAGAAAATCACTCCCCTATCTGATGGATTTACCATCCAAAATGAGAAGCAAGGGAAAGAATCAGGTGAACAGAGTTCATATTTGCAATAGGGGAAAAGGTTTTATTGTAGTCAATACCTTTTTATTGAGAAAATCCCTTCACAACTAGATGAACTTTATGTTTCTCAACAAAAACTTTAGAGGTAAATTTGGTTATGTAGACCGATCGACACTTCACAACATTATTTACTTGTGGTCATGAAAATAAGTCCCAAGTGTGTTTCTTTAACAAAAAATCAATTTCTATCTGCATCGTCTGTTCCCATTTAGGTTGTCCTTGAGAATCCGAGTAGGAAATATGATCAAAATTTTCAAGTACACACATCATCAATACAACACTGGCATGTTGCTTATGACTTCAAGTTTTTCATCCAGAGGAAACATCATTGACATTAGGTCCAAAAAATTCAATTGTCTTTGGAACCAATATCAATAGAAAATAAACATGTGAATTGTTGTTCACGGAAAAAGGTCAATAAAAAGTTGGAACAATTCCAGTCGACGGAGATGGTGGACTAGTCGAAACAGATATCAATAGACTAGTCGAATTAGAGGTCGACAATCTATTCAAAATATGAATAGATTTCTATTCTCCATTAGAAGGGATGGAAAATGGAACCAGAGTGAGAAAAAACATCAAAGTGATCATCCTGTAGAAATCTAGAGGATGAATTTAACAACTTGATTCCAAAAGACTTTTCAGTAAACCATACATTTCGTCTGGTAATGATTTTCCATTGGATAAGATCAAATAGTTGATAGTATTTAGACTCTTTTGAGTATCCCATCATGATGCAAGCATAAATCTTTGCATCCAACTTCTTTATGCAATCATAAAAAATGTGATCCCATGAAACACATCCAAACACACATAGGTGGCTTACTGAAGGATTCTTTCCACATCATCGTTCGACTAGAGTCACTGAAGGAACAAATCAATTTGAGATGCGATTAAGAAGATAGTTTTCACAATATATGGATTCATCCTAGAAGTGAGGAGGCTGATATTTGGACTGCAAAAGACATCTATCCATTTTGACTAATATTTGACTCTTGTATTTTTTGATGCCATTCTGCTGAGATGTGTTAGGAATCGATTGTTTCTAGTTAATAACATATCAAACTAGGTATTCTTCAAAAGGTCAATTAACATACTCACCACCATTATCTGATCTCAATGGCTTGATGGGTTAGATACATTCTTTTTTAGCAAAGGCCCTAAATTCTTTGAACTTTTCAAAGACAAGATTCTTATTATTCAAAAAATAGAATCAAGTGAAATAAGAGAGATCATCAATGAAAGTCAATATATACCTTGCACCTATTAGGGACGATATATCAATGCAACATACATCACCATGAACCAAATCCAGGTATTTTTATGCTCACCATGCTTTTTCAGAGTAAAACAGTTCCTAACGATGCTTTCCAAGCACACAACCTTTACAAACTCCTTCAGGGGGGAACACTTTAGGTATACCAACAACCATGTTCTGAGTTGCCATCGACTGGAGACTTTGAAAATTCAGGTGTATAAGTCATTCTTTCCAAGTTATACTTTTCTCATCAATGTGAGAAACAAGAGTAGTCAATTTGGTGTCAGGGTGAGTCATGTCACACAATTTATACAAACTATCCTTCGGGTCAAAAAACCTTCCGATGATAATTGACTAACCTTTCTTTAAATCTTGAACAAAGAACCGATCTATCCAAAATACCGCAATATTACCTGTATGTGTTAATTGAGTAAAAAAAATAGATTAGCACTGATATTTGACACATGATAGATGCTGAAAATTATTCCATGTCGATAACAAACATCACCCTGAAAAATAATAACCAGAGAAAAATCATCAGTAACATAAATCTTCCTCTCCTTGGCATCATTCAAGGATGTTAACAAGGAGGCATCCTTAGCCATATGATGAGTGCACCTAGAGTTGACTATCCATTCGTTCTGCACATAATGAGACAACAAGGATTGAGATGTTTCATCTTGGAAGATGGTATTATCAGTGGGTCGATGAACAATGAATATGTCTCCTTCAAGGTGTTTAACCTTCTCCTCTAAATTTTCTCTCTTCTTGTAGAAAACCTTCTCCACATGTCCAATCTCTTTTTTGAGCACATACTTATACTAAGAGGAGGGGGGGGGGTGAATTAGCATAAGGATACCATTTTATTTAACATTCATAAACCATAACGAAGAAGACACATAAATGTAATAACTAGAAGACACAATATTTTACGTTGAAAATGTTTCGGGAGAAAACCATAAAAAAATATTTTTATAAATTTGTTGGCATAAACCTACTGTTACAAATGTTTGTAGGAACTGACCTACTTGAGACACTGATCCCCTCTACTACTTGTAGACACCAAACTATGGGAGACACTGATACCCTATGCTATTTGGAGGCACCAACCTACTAGAGACATTGATCCCTTTTGTTCTTTGTAGGCATTGACCTACTGGAGACACCAATCCCCACAATAGTTTGTTTTCGTAGTCATAGACGTACTTACAACTTTACAAGTTCTTCATATGCTTTCTCTTCACTTGTTTTCTTCTTGCTTCCATCATATTATCTGCTCTCGTTACTTCTTCTTTCTCCAGATATGCTCTGCATTCACTCCTTCTGCTTTTGTTAGATCTACTTGGTGCTCATTACTTCTACTTTCACCAGATCTTGTCTGTGCTTGCTACTTCTTCTTTTTCCATATTATCTCAACACTCACTCCTACTTTTTTCAGATCTTCTTGTTTCCCACTCCTATTTTCGCAAGATCTATTAGCTGGATCATTACATACTTCATCACTTTCTCCTTTTTAAAATAATATTCAATATTTTCTCATATTATATTCTCATATGTAAATATTACATTTTCTCTCTTCACCCCCACAATTTTTCTCACAATCCTCTTCTCCTTTTATACTTTTACATTAAATCTACATGAAAAGTCATGTACATTTGAAAATACACGACCTTCATTAAATAAACAATTAATTTCTCTTTTCTAATTTACTTTTCAACATGCCACCATGGGTTTTAAAACCATGTGCACTTTTACTCCACTTTCACATTTTAATTCACTTTTGCTTTTTAATCCACTTTCACATAAGTTCATGTTTAATCCATATTTACTTTTTAATCCACTTTCACATAGCTTCATATTTAGTCCACTTTCACGTAACTTCATAACTTCATTTCTAATCCACTTCCACTTTGCATTTATTAAAGTCACATTTCTTTGAATATTTATATTTGAATACTTACCTTTGACATCAATGACAAAAATTCATTCAACAATCTCCCCCTTTTTCATTGATGGAAACCATGTACTCAAAACATTTAATCCTCCAAAAATAGAAAGAATTATCCATTTTCTGCAACTCTCCACCTATCTGTAATTATCCTCCCCTTATATCTAACTCGCCCCATGTCTATAATTATCCCCCTTTGAAATCAATGGAAAATGAATGTTGTCCATGAAATGTGCTCCTTTATTGATGACATGAGAGGGATATCACTCCCAACTTCTGTCTGAGATATGTGAATGTTTCTCTAGGAAGGGGTTTGGTAAAAATACGTGCAACTTATTCTGTGGTGGAAATACATTCCAACTTGACACTTTGTTCGACTACCTATTCTCATAGGAAGTGGTACTTGATGGGAATATGCTTCATCTTTGAGTACATAAAAAGATTCTTTGAAATGTTGAATTCACTTGTGTTGTCACTGTTCGACAACAAAGGTATTCCAATAGAGGATGAACACCTTTAGTAACCACCCACACAACTAGATCAAATATCAACACACCGATGTTTTCATGTTTTAAAACCCCTACGGGGAAACATCCATGGTCCTATCCAATGTGGCCACTTGGAGCAATTTATTAATGCAAAATAAAAATTTACAAAGAGTTTTACACGAGATTTTCTCACAATTGATTATCAACAAATGACCCTCCATGCTCTCTAAATAGATATCATGGACCAATCAGGTGTTAAGCCACAAATCAATGTATATGTTAATATTGATGAGAATATGGACCCTTGGATCACTATATGTCAGAAACATATTGGGACCATCAAGTTTCCTAACTACAAATGCATACTAATGCATAATAAAGAAACACACTTTTACCTAATGACAAATTAGACCAATTTGATCTTAAATAGCTCCTAAGTGTCTAAATATCCTAACATCCCCCATTAAGAACAACTTTGGATAGGATTGAAGGATTTACAAAGGCAAAAAAATATGAGAATGAAGGAGGAATTAGAGCCTATCCACGGTAATGACAACTTCTTGAATTCCTAACATATATCACAGTTTGGAAAACTTCACTTCTATAAAATAATTTGTGAAAATGTTTGCAACTTGATCATCTGTAGGGGAGAAGTGAACTTTGATAAATCGATCATGAATGAGATTTTTGATGAAGTGCATGTGTAGCTCAGTTTATCTGTTGCATTGATATTGAACTGATTCTTTGGCAAGCTTGATGGCACTCTGATTTTTGCACTAGAGGGTGGTTAGATGCTACTATTGGAATCCAAACTATGAAATGATTTGTTGAACCCACAACAATTCCTAAATTTCATTAATCGTTGCTTGGTATTCTATTTTTTCTTAAGAAAGAGAAATTTCATCTTGTTTCTTACATTCCCAAGTGATAGGTCTTGAATCAAGGCCGAAAAAATAACTTTTAGTAGAATTTCAATCATCAGGGTAATTGGCCCTATCTGAATTAATGAAACCAACAAATAAAGGAGCCCCCCCCAATCTGTAATGTATCCTAAATTGAATTATACCACAAACATACCGAAGTATTATTTTAGATTCTTTCCAATGGATTTCATGGGGTGTTCACATATACCGAGAAACAAGAACAACAACAAAGGAAAGATCAGGATGGATATGATTCAAGTATAAGAGGCTACCAACTAATTGATGGTACAAAGTGGAATAAAATTTGGGAGAAGTACAAGTGGCAACAGGTTTGACTCCATACGATAAGGGAGAAGGGGATGGTTTACAATCTTCCATGTGAAATCGATGAACAAGGTCACAAGTATACTTAGACTGGGAGAGAAAAAATCCTTCCTTCATTTGCAAAACTTTCTAACACATGTCAACAACATTTGAGAAGGGGGAGTTGAAGAGACTTGTAATTTGTTCTTACAAAATCTAAGAAGACACTATCATTAGTTACAAAAACTACTATAAGTAGATAAATAATCCCATTTTGAAAGGGCTCTTCAAGCATTGTATATCCGAAAACTACCTTGAGAATTTATATTGAGAAGCCCTCAGGGCCATTTTTTTAGAGAGAATAACTCTTGTGGATGGTTTCTTGGTATAAAATAATTTCAACAAACTGTATGTTGTTTACATGTGCTGTAAGAATGTCTTTTTTCTTATAGACTATTCTTATGCAAATCGAAATGTTTATTATAGATTTTTTTTATCTTTCTTGTCTTTTTTTTCCCGAGATGATGATTTTCTTATGTATGTAATTTTATGATTTAGACTAATCTAGTTATCTTATCTACATGCATGCATTTTCTAACATTGTTGCTTCTTAACATCTACCTAGAAGAAGACATTTGTAGGGATTAATGTTATAGTGTCATTTGACACCAGATATGTTTATGATGACTCATTGGCTTAGTTACATCCCTTTCCCTTCTTGTAGGAAATTTTCCCCCATTTTCCTCTTTAAAATTACTTAAAAAATCCCCATTCTGCTTGATGTATGCGACTATCCTTAAAGCATTCTACATACATACGCTTATTTCCAGACAAAAACCCATGTACATGTTAATTTGGCTAAAAAAAATAATAAATCCATACTTTTTAGGTGGAGTTGACAGGTTTCTTAGGTTCCCGAGCTATTGTATCCCATACATAACTACTCCAACTGTCAAAAAGGAGTATAAATTAGAGCCTTGGGGTGGAGGAAAAAGAGAATAGAGAAATGCATCCTTATGTTGGAATTTTCATTATAGTCCTACAATTCTCCTTTTCACCTTGCATCTAAGATTCTCTCTTCAATCTGGAAACCCTTGTTTTCATAAGTTATTATCTCCCTATCTTGTCTGGAAGAAATTCTTTTCCTTCCTTGGACTTGTTTGAGAACAAAGTATTGGAGGTATAGTTGATCATCTATGGACTTGGGTGGAGGAACTTGGGCCCCAGTTTTGGCCATGCCACAACAATTAAATATCTCTCGTTCTCATCCAATTTCATATGTTGATTCATGTTTTTATCATATTTATATCTCCTAATTTGAATCTATTATGAAAGTTGTAACGATCATGATTTAGTTATTTATTAGATAACTACCTATTTTTGTAGTTGATCGTCTCTTTGTGTGCATGAGATTTCAAAATATTTTTGTAGAAGAGCATTGGATAGAAACTCTTCACGCGGGATCGACATCAAATGTCAAAATCTAGGTTTGTTCTCTTCTCTCTTCCTTGAAAGTTAGTTATTGAAAATTAATTATTCTTAATTGACTGCTTGATTTGAGTTTGAGAGTGGTATTTTAGGGTATCGGTCTATTCTGGCCCTAACCCATAGCCATAGGACATTGTTTTCTATAACAATTAGTTTCATTTATAGCTTCTCATTTGGTTACCATAGTTGGTCCTAGCTAGGATAGGTTAGGTTGGATTTCATTTTTGCAGTTAGTTATTTT
>ML783174.1:724196-739946 GCA_009831015.1 Picea engelmannii
GTGAGATCTAACGGCTCACAGGATTTCACGAATTCTCTTCAGAGAATTTCGATCGTCCGTCTCTTACCCTGAGAACCTCTGCACAACTAACCAAGTGCTTCTCTCCACGGAACTCGTCCACCTGTGGCACAAACTTGCAATGCCTTCTTACAAACTTCAAAGTACTTAGCCTTTCCTTCCTTCGACTCCTTCGAAGGTTTTCTTCCTTTTGGGATTTTTCACGACTCCGCGTCTTTAAGAAAAACTTTTGCACACACTCCTTGCGGCAATCTTCAAGCACGTCTATGTGCTGAATTTCCTTCGACTCTGCACACACCTGCAACAGCAGTCTCTCAATGCTCTGCTCATATTCACAACTCTGAGACTTAGCTTGGCCTTTACACTCCTTGCATGGTTCCTGTGTCGGTCTGCACTTCTGCGGAAATGAGAACCAAAGCTACCCTATCTAAACCCTTTGTCAATGCACTCCTTGTGGACACTTCAACTGAACTCCTTGCAGGAACCCTTGTTCAGGTAGAGAAACAATTGAAACTCATTCCTACTTCCTTTTAGACTTCAAATTCAAAACATGAAATCATATACACAACATATAAAGCAAATGTATAACAGGAAGAAAACATTCATGAGCATATCATTCAACATCAATACACAGAGAACAAACATGAAACCATGAATTTGAATCAAGCTCTTTCTATTAATCCAAATATATGTACATGGGTATTCTTACACAACTCTCTGCTTTTCTTCTATGCTCTTCTTCCTCTACTGCTTCATTCTCTGTTACAATACACAATGAGGGTGTCTATATCCCGTTTCCCTCTTGCGCTCTAAAACTGTCTAATCTAGAATTAAATTCTATCTACTTGCATTAACTACTATAAATGCCTTCTACCTACTAAGGACGAGAAAAAATCGCTCAAGGTCCATTTACATTACACAAGTGCACTTCTTATTAATGAATTCATTTAAGATTGTTCATCAACTTCAAGGAAATTTCAAAATTTGCGCTAGCGCTTGTCCAGCTGTCCGTTGTCTTCTGCGCTGGCTCGCTTGATGTTGGCGATGCTCCTGCATCATAGTTGCTGGCTTGAAAAATTTCATGGGATCCTGTCCATGAGCTCACACATGGTCTGTACATGCTTTTGTATCTCTGCTTCGGTCTCCTAGTTGGCATATTCAACTGGATGACCCTTCCACTTGACCAAATATTCAAAATATTCTTTCCGTCTGGTCTTTTTACTGACCCTCTTGTCCAGTATGCACTCCATCTACGGTTTATCTGCAACTGGCATCTTCTTCATCCACTAGATCACTGGCTGCTCATCTCGTATCCCTGCTTCCTTAGCTTTATATGGGTACAAAT
The DNA here is from genome assembly GCA_009831015.1 of Picea engelmannii. NCBI lineage: Eukaryota > Viridiplantae > Streptophyta > Pinopsida > Pinales > Pinaceae > Picea > Picea engelmannii. The sequence goes on from ML783174.1 coordinate 725,560, forward strand.
ATGAGATATTGAATATCGGAGAAATTTCGATCCCATCGGATAATTCAATCTCATAAGCATTTGTCCCAAATTTCTTCAAGACCCTACACGGTCCAATTTTCTTCATCTTCATCTTATTATATGTTCCTCTTGGGAACCTTTCCTTTCTCAAATGTGCCAGAATCAAATCACCAACCACGAACTGAAGTTGTCTCTGGTGCTGATTTTCTCTGTGCTTATATTCCTGACTTGAATTCTGCAACTGCTCCTTCACCTGACTGTGAAGTTCTTTCATCACCTCTGTGAATTCTTCTACACTAGCGCTCCTAGTTGAAATATGTTCTGAACCCCTTAACTCAGAAATTCCCCTCGGCTGCATGCCATAGACAATCTGAAATGGACTCTGCCCTATGCTCTTGTTAACTGAGTCGTTATAAGAAAACTCTACCTGTGGTAATATGTTGTCCCACTGGCTGTGGTGTTCTGTCACCAGGCTTCTCAGCAAGTCTCCCAGACTTCTGTTCACCACTTCTGTCTGTTCATCAATCTGAGGATGATAAGCTGAACTAAATGACAAGTTAGTTCCTAGCTTCTTCCATAAGGTCCTCCAAAAACGCTCTATGAATTTAGTGTCTCGGTCCGAAACTATACTCTTTGGTAAACCATGAAGTCGAATGACCTCTTTGAAAAACGGGTTCGCAATGTGAGTTGCATCACTGGTTTTCTGAAATGGAATGAAGTGTTCCATATTGGAAAATCTATCCACCACCACAAAGATTGAATCAAAACCTCTTTGTGTTCTTGGCAACCCCAATACAAAATCCATGCTGATTGCGTCCCACGGCCTCTCAGGTATGGGCAATGGTTGATAAAATCCCGCATTCTGTCTTCTTCCCTTTGAATGCTGGAAAATTATGCATCTATCCATGAATCTCTTGACATCTTCTCGCATCCTTAGCCAAAAATATGACTCATTAAACTTTGCGAACGTCTTTTTGTGACCAAAGTGTCCTGCCAATCCTCCACTGTGTTTTTCCTTCAACAGATTCTCCCTCATGGAGCATTTCAGAATACACAGTTGATTACCTTTGAAAAGTAATCCTTCCTGGATCATGTAGTCTATCCATTGGCTTCTATCCCTGAGAATTGGATTCTCAGCTGCTTTATACGCCTCCTTAAAATCCTGATCATCTGCGTACATGTCCTTGAGGTCATCAAAACCCAACGTTTTGACTCTGAACTCCTGCAACAACAAACACTTCCTGCTCAAAGCATCAACAACTTTGTTAGTAGTACCAGAAATATGTTTAATCACAAAAGTGAAATTCTGCATATACTCAACCCATTTGGCATGTTTCTAATTCAAATTCTCCTATTGAGTCACAAATTGCAATGCATGATTGTCACTGTATAAGACAAATTCCTTTGGGATCAAGTAATGCCTCCATTTCTTTAATGCCTGAATGATAGCATAAAACTCCTTATCGTAAGTGGAGTACTTCACTTTCTCTTCATTCAGCTTCTCACTGAAGTATGCTATCGGTCTGTCTTCCTGACTCAAGACTGCCCTTATTGAAAATCCACTTGCATCGCATTTCACTTGAAATGTCTTTTGGAAATCTGGCAACCCTAGAACTGGTTGTTCTGTGATCTTCCTCTTCAACAGATTAAAACTTTTCTCAGCCTCTTATGTCCAGTGCAAATATTTGTGTCTTTTCTTCATGGTATCCATCATCGTTGCGCTAATTCCACTGAAATTCCTAATGAACTTTCGGTAGAAACTAGCCAATCCGTGAAAATTCCTCACCTCAAAGATATTCTTTGGCGATGGCCAATTCTTGATCACCTCCACCTTATTTGGATCCATCCTCAACTCATTTGCTGAAATAACAAACCCCAAGTAAATGATCTCTATCTTCATGAATGAGGATTTCTTCATGTTTATCAACAACTTTTCCTACTGTAACCTCTGCATCACTATAGCCAAATGATTCAGATGCTCTGCCACTGTTTTACTGTAAACCAGTATATCATCCAAATACACAATGACAAATTTTCCGATGAACTCCCTCAGGACTTCATTCATCAACCTCATGAAGGTACTCGATGCATTTGTTAATCCAAATGACATAACGAGCCATTCATACAACCCTTCGTTGGTTTTGAATGCTGTCTTCCACTCATCACCCTCTCTCATGCGGATCTGATGATAACCGCTTTTCAAATCAATCTTTGAAAAATACTTTGCTCCACTCAAGAAATCCATCAAATCATCCATCCTTGGCAATGGAAATCTGTACCTGATGGTTATCTTGTTGATCTCCCTCGAGTCAGTACACATCCTCCAACTTCCATCTTTCTTCGGACTGAGTACTGTTGGAACAACACACAGACTCAAGCTTTCCCTCACCAAACCTTTGTCCAACAAATCCTAGACTTTTCTTTTGACTTCTTCATTCTCTTGCGGCGCCAATATGTACGCAGCTTTATTTGGCAAACTGGCTCCTAGTATGAGATCAATATGATGACTCACACTTCTGATCAGTGGCAACGAACAAGGTAATTCATCCACTACTATGTCAGCGAACTTTTCCAGTAGTTCCTGAACTTCTTCTGGTAAATCATCCATTCTGGTGTTGTTCAAAACAATCATTGGCTTCCTGACCACAATGAATTATGGATCCTCCTTCTTCTTGACCTCATTTAGGAGTTCCTTCCCACTCATGAGAAGTACTATGTTGTTTACTTCCAGTTTCACCTCCTTATCCTTGAATGGAAGCAACATGTGTGTCCTCCCATTCTTCTCTAGGGTGTATGTGTTCATTCTCCCATCATGAATCACATTCCTGTCATATTGCCATGGTCTACCTAGCAATAGATGACAAACATCCATAGGAGTGACATCACATAAGATCTTATCATTATATCCTCCTATCTTAAATTCAACTAAACATTGTTTAGTGACAGTTACATGGTGTCCTTTCTGTAGCCACAAAACTCTGTATGGGCTTGGATGATCATTCATCTCCAGCTCCAGCTTCTCTACCATCTCTGTAGAAACGAGATTATCCATGCTACCACTATCTACAATGACCTTGCATACCCTGTCCTTGGTCTTGCAAGCAGTCCTGAAAAGTCTGGTCCTTTGGACTGAACTCTCCACCTCCTTTTCTGGTGTCAAAAGAGCTTTTCGCATCATCAATAATCTTCCGCCTTCAACGTCTTCTCCCTCAACATCCCGCCTCTGTGCTTTGACGATGTGAGATTCTCCAATATCTTTCTTTTTTTCTGGACACTCGTAAGACTTGTGCCCATTCTTTCCACATGTGAAGCATGTTATTACTCCACCTCTCCCTTTTCCTCTACCTCTAGTACGAGGAAAAGTGTTATTATCAACATAATATCCTCTCTGCTCAGTATGATGTCCTTTCTGTTCAACATATTGCCCTCTCTTTGAGGTTCCACCTCTCTCAGTTTGATTCTGAGGTTTCTTCTAGTCTTCCTTGGGTTTCTGATATTTATCCTGGGAAACTGATTTGCCTCTTGGCTGACTTCTGCCTCAGCCTCTCTGACCCTGCTTTTGGCTCAACTTCTCTTCCGCTTTTAGAGCCATTTGATAAGAATCTTCCACCGTTCGGATGGTTACCATGCTCATCTCATCCTGGATGTCATATCTCAGACCATTCAGGTATCTGGAAACCTTTTCATCATCGATTTCCCGATGACCTGCCCTGATGTTAAGCTTGTAGAATTCCTCAGTATATTCTTTCACTGTCATCAACTTCTGTCTCAGGTTCTATATTCTCCTGAACAGAGTAATTTGATAGTCTCTAGGGATGAATTTCGCCTTCATCTTTGCAATCATTCTGTCCCAGCTCTTGATCTTCTGCTTGCCTTTGCAGCGCCTGTCAGCTTGTAGTTCATCCCACCACAATGCTGCATGTCCTTTCAATCTTGTGACATCATGCTTGAATTTCTTGTCCTCTTCGACATCTTCATAGTCAAAGTATGTGTCTAGAGCTCTAATCCAGTCTAGAAGCTCCTCTGCATCCAAGTTTCCCTCATAAACTGGAATGTCCATCTTTGCTCTTGCACCCATCCTTGCAATAGATCTGATCAAACATTCGTTTGATGCATATTCAACTACAACTTCTTCTTCGTGTTCAGCCTCAACTTCTCTTTCAGAATCACTGAGATCCCCAACACTGACTGAGCGTCTTTGTGTTGTCTCCATGTCTTCGAGTTTTGCTCATAGATCACACATCTCTCTCTCCATATCTGGATCTGTCATCTTCCTGCCTCTTCTTCTTGGAATTTCCCTCTCCTCTGGTGGATCAGGTGTTTTCCTGTCCCTTCTCCTTGGCGGCATGGTGAATTCTCTTTCTTCTCTGCGACAGAAAGAAAAGAACCTTTCTGGGGCTTTGATACCAAACTGACGCCAACACGTGCTACCTCTCAACCCGCAGGTTGGAAGGTCCACGTCGACACATGATCTTTTCTTTTCCCATGGCCTGAAGAACTCTAAACGGCTCTTCTATTTCCCTATCGGGAAATCTACACCCACAACAACTCTCATGGGATCCCTCTTTGCACTCGGGAGATCGGACTTTGCAACTTCGCGAATCCAATGGTCGAGCGTTGGTCTCTCGAATCCCCGAAACCCGAAAATAGTCTCTCGGGACTTTCCTTATTGCAATTTTGGTACTCTCGATGTCGAACAACTCGTATCCCCGACTCCTGAATTCTAATTTTCTGAAACTCTGATACACGTGCGAGTTTGAATTTTCCATGCCCCGTCACCTCGTCGGGATTTCAGACTTCGCAATATCATGAATACTAATGCAAATGTTTTGGGGTTTTACTCCATGAATATCTGAAACGACGTGCCACCTATCCACTCGCTGACTCCTCCGTGGCCCCACACAAACCCTCTTAGCTTTCGGGATATCGCGATTCCCGTTGTAATGTTTATGGGACTTCCACCTACGAAACCCCGATATGGAATTCCACGTGTGAATCCAACGGCCCTTGCAGCTTGGATCTACGGTTCTGCCCCTCCTAAGCTTTTAACCTTTTGGTAATACTCACTGTATCTCCCCTACTCCTCTGTGATATCTAACGGCTCATGGGATTTCGTGAATTCTCTTCAGAGAATTCCGATCATCCGTCTCTTCCCCTGAGAACCTCTGCACAACTAACCAAGTGCTTCTCTCCACGAAACTCATCCACATGCGGTGCAAACTTGCAACGCCTTCTTACAAACTTCAAAGTACTTAGCCTTTCCTTCCTTCAACTCCTTCGAAGGTTTTCTTCCTTTTGGGCTTTTTCACGACTCCGCATCTTTAAGAAAAACCTTTGCACGCACTCCTTGCGACAATCTTCAAGCACGTCTAAGTGCTGAATTTCCTTCGACTTTGCGCACACCTACAGCAACAGTCTCTCAATTCTCTACTCAGATTCACAACTCTAAGGCTTAGCTTGGCCTGCGCACTCCTTGCATGGCTCCTGTGCCTGTCTGCACTTCTGCGGAAATGAGAACCAAAGCTACCCTATCTAAACCCTTTGTCAACGCACTCCTTGCGGACACTTCAACTGCACTCCTTGTAGGAACCCTTGTTCAGGTAGAGAAACAATTGAAACTCATTCCTACTTCCTTTCAGACTTCAAACTCAAAACATGAAATCATATACACAACATATAAAGCAAATGTATAACAGGAAGCAAACATTCATGAGCATATCATTCAACATCAATACAAAAAGAAAAAACATGAAACCATGAATTTGAATCAACCTCTTTCTATTAATCCAAATATCTGTACATGGGTGTTCTTACACAGCTCTTTGCTTTTATTCTATGCTCTTCTTCCTCTGCTGCTTCATTCTCTGTTACAATACACAATGAGGGTGTCTATATCCCGTTTCCCTCTTGCGCTCTAAAACTGTCTAATCTAGAATTAAATTCTATCTACTTGCATTAACTACTATAAATGCCTTCTACCTACTAAGGACGAGAGAAAATCACTCAAGGTCCGTTTACATTATACAAGTGTGCTCCTTCTTAATGACTTCATTTAAGATTGTACATGAACTTCAAGGAAATTTCAAAATTTTCACCGGCGCTTGTCTAGCTATCTGTTGTCTTCCGCACTGGCTCACTTGATGTTGGTGATGCTCCTGCATTAGCTAGAATCCATATGGGTCTCCTAAGCCAACAATTGCATAATGTAATTGGATTGTGCAGCGGGGAGTACCCCTTAATGTTGAGGGGAAATTTTTTCACATCAACATGTATTTTTTCACAACAAATGGTTTCCAATTGCACAAACACAACTATAAACATATGTATATATTTTATACAACCTTATAACTTGTAATATAATTTCTTGTAGGTATACAACAAAAAATATCAAATAGTAGGTAGATTTAACTTAGGTATACAAACTAAAATATAAAACTTATATAACTTGTAATATAATTTATTTTCTTTAATGCCATTTCACCAAAGTTGTATGGATGGAAATTTCCAATAGTTTCAAACTACAGATTCATTGGGATAAATTAAATCTGCTGGAATGTATGGAATTTTGGATGATTGATAAATCTATTTCCTCACATAGAGAACTACGTAGGTATCTATTATGGGGCATCTGGTTAACCAAAAACAAGTTGATAATTGAAGATAAGGAGGCATAGTTAGGAAGGCTTACACATCACATTAGAGTCTCTTATGGGGAAGGAAGGAAGAAACCAAATAATACTATTCCAAGAAGCTTTCGTGAACCGATTATAGATCACACTAAGCCTTGGGACATTTTTGATGGAGTATGGTAGGGTACTTAGGTAACTTGTGGAGCTAGGGACATTCTTTACCTAGATAATGAAAATTAATTTTTGCTAAAGTATGGGGTAGGTTTTGGCACAAACAATAGAGAAGAAATCTATGTCGTCTTGATCCTACTTAAGGTTGTAGTGGATAGGAAAGTTAAGAGGCTACAGGTATTTGGTGACTCTAAAACATTGCACATATGTTGTCATTGATTTCAAAGTGGTCGTGGACATGGTCATTTATATTTAAATAATAGATAGAAGAAGTGCATGGAAGGATCAAAGGATGAAAGGACCAATGGTGTAGAAAGTATAGTAGAAAGTATAGTACATAGAAAGAGGAAGTCGTGAAAGGATGATAATATAAGTGTGCAATAGGATCAATGGATGAAAGGATCAATGGCGTAAATAAGGGTTAATGATGCAGAATAAAATCTACAAGGTGCTTTGAACCAATGCAATGAATAATGCAGTGGAGTGTGTTGAGACGAAACTAATGCGACGAAATGAACCGTGATAGATTGTGTGGAATACTGCGCAGAAGAAAATCTGTAGGGAACCTTGAGCCAATGCGATGAATGAAACAATAGAGTGTGATGAAAAAAAATCCATGTGACAAGTGACGAGATGAACAAAGCGACTAGGTGAGTACAGTGTAGGTTAAGTGCGATAGGATGAAGACTTGTGACTTGAGCTTTGGGATATTATTCTATCTGCGCAATAGATGCTCTATAGATCAAAATGTGAGTTTTGATGTCATTAATGAGGAGATTCTCTGATAAGACTAAGTTATATTGTTGGATATGAGTTGGAGCTCATTCGTAGTAATATTTGTTCTATTTGATTTAGTCAAAGAATGTCTAGCTGTAACTGGATTTTGACCTGGTCAAGATTTGTCGACAATTTAAAGATCATGCATGCACATAATTTATTTAGACAGAAGTGTAACTGACATGAGTTTGATCTGGTCAAAATATGTCCATAATGTAACTTTCATGCATCCACATACTTTATTTAGACATAAGTGTAACTGGAAAGAGTTTCATTTGGTCAAAATATGTCTACATTTTAACTGTTATGAGTCCACATATAGGAAGGGGAAATTAGGAAAAAACATCATAAATAAGGATGCACTCTCTTCAAGTTGACCGTGGATGAAAAGAGAAGAAAAAGGATCTATAACTGTTCAACGAAACTGAACTGGAGACATATCATATTAAATTTTGTAGAGAAAGGTCTAGTTCTATAAGAATATTTTTAAACTGAATTCAGGGTGGTAGGTTGGTGCTAGGGTGAGTTTAATCTCACTGAGGATTAGTGTCCTCAATATCTGTGACAGGTTGGTGCCTGAGAGGATTGGTTTCCTCATTATCTGTGACAGGTTGGTTCCTGAGAGGATTGGTTTCCTCATTATTTGTGACAAGTTGGTTTATGAGAGGATTGATGTCCTCATCCATGATAGGTGGGTGCCTATCAAGATGAATAATTCTAAATTGTAAGTTGGTTCTTACAAAATAACATAAAGAAATGTGTTCTATGGTTTTCTCCCACATTGGGTTTCCACGTAAAAATTCTGGTGTAATTTGTTTTCTGTTTTTTTTTATTATTTTTTTCTGCATGTATTGTTGATTAAGTAAGCACTTATAAATAACCTTAATTTGTTGAAAGGAAATAAAAGTGAAAAGTATGATACAATACTGATTCACCCCCCCCTCTTAGTATTGTTGTAAGTTATAACAATTGGTATTAGAGCACATGTACCTTCAATAAAAACCTAACAAATGGAAGGAATATCACATAGAAAGTATGTAGAAATGGAAGGAGAAGTCATTAGTGCTCTAGAGGAAATCTCCCGACTAAAAAAAAGGAATAGACTAAGAAAATAATAGTCACAATTTTATAAAAAAAAATACAATCATATTAGTGAAGATATAGTCATCTTAAAAATTCAGCTAGAAGAGGCCAAAAGAAGGGAAGAAATATTGATGAGTCAGATAAAATAAAAGGAGAACATATGTGCCAAACTATAAGCATAAATATTGTCCTCAAGAAAATATCTAAAGAAGTCCAAGACTCAAATGAAATTCATAAAAGGATTTGAAACTATAGATAACATTCTTAGCAATTAGATATCACCATATGACAACATAGGTCTAGGATATAAGAAAACTCTGAAAATCATCAAGGGTGAATCATGCACTAACATGTCAACTAGTGAGAATCCTACAAGTTATGCAAAGGATCTCAAGGGAAACAATAGTCAACCTTACAAATCAAAAGATGATAAGAATAAGTAGTCAGAACTGGATCAGCCCAACTATGCAACAAAATATGAAGCAAGGAAGCAATAGGTGCCTGAGTCTTATCAAGTTGATATACAAAGAACAATTCCTACAAGTAAGTTTTTCATTCCAAGGCATCTAAATTTTTCAATGGGTATTTTTTCTCTTGTGGAGAATTTGGACATAAGGTTGTGGGTTGCAAGACTTTTAGACATAACATACATGTAGAAATGAGATTCAATCAACCTCAATGGCTATGTATAAAAATGCCTTCTACCCTCTACTAAATGACCTCGAATGCAACATATGAAATAATTTTTGAAACAAGGCAAGTGAATGCAGAAGAAATATGTTTCCTATATGTAATCAAGACAAACAATATTATTTCACCAAGGTTTGGAGGAAGAAAAATTAAAACAAAGAAAATTGTGGACTCGCTCTATATGCCAAAAATCAAGAAAATCAATGGTATATTGACAATGGTTTCTCCAAGAAATGTTTTAGCACTAGAAGTTGTTCCTAGACTTCTTTAGGAACAATCCTAGCACACCTTAGATTAAAAATGATTTGGTTGGGTTTAAGATATGGATATATCTTGCTTGGTTTGAAAGGAGCTAATGATATGATCTATTAAGATCACTTACCTAGGTGCAACAAGTCATGTAAATAAAACTACCAATTAGTGGTTTAAAGTTTTGGGTGATGTGATTCAGAGAAGAGAAAGAAAAAACTGATAAATCCACCAATAAACAAACATTTTCCTTAACGTCCTTATGCAGTAGAAGAATAAACTTTTATCTAGAAATTATTCCAAAAAATATTTAAGGAGAAGAAACACCAATGTGGAAAAGATTACTGAAAAACCTTTAAAGTAACCTTCTCAACACATAAGCATTTGTCATACCATCATATAACATCAACATAGTGTTTCAAAATAAAAAAGGAAGATGATAAAAAGAGAAGGAACACAAAACTAACCATTAACTTTATTAGGAGCTGAAGTCTTTACATAAGAAAGATGAATCAAAACAGTCTTTAGATATAAAATATCAAGCCAAAAAAGGGATAGAAACCCTCTGCATCTCTTTCTCAGTCCGTCGAACTGAATCCCCACTCTATTATTACAAATTATGAAATATATAACGAACACTACCTCCTAGCTATTTATATATTCTAGGAACATATAACTAAATCCTAGGAATAAAAATCAATTAAAATCTCAAAAAATAAAGTGAATCTGGAAAAGATGACTAGGTGTCTTGAATAGCTCGAAATGATAAAGTAAAATCTAGAACTGCTTCCTTGATATCTGGGGTTGATTTTGAATGATAAATCATTTTCTTCCAAGTACATTGTTACCAAATACTCTACCACTTGTATTTTGCATGCTAAAATGATGCCTAAGGATGCTTTATGTTTTGACACCAATGCACTTCGTATGTTGCCTTAAAATGATGAAAGGATCTGTATTGAATACTGGATATGATTCGAGCTATCTACAAATGTGGATCTAACTTCCATATGTACCTGATTTGGAGGAAGTTGAATTAATCCAAAACATCTGTCAGACACTCTTTCAACGAATCCAAAGTTTGTTGAGATTTGGTCTTGTTCCTCTCAACATGTGTAAACTCTCTAGATTTGTCCTTATTAATTGACCATAGTCTTCACCTTTAACCTTTGAAAGAACAAGAATTGTCTCCCCTTGTATAGTGTATTTTCTGAAAGAGGAGAAATTTCCATGGCCTCTTCCCATTGCCAAAAGTTCCATTAAATTTCCAAACAAGTCCCACAAATGGTGCTGGTAGTCAACATATAACATATCACCTGACAAAATGTGAATGTCATAGTTACATTGTTGAATGTGTTCTAAAGTTTTTTAGATGTCGATCCTATTTTACCCAGGTCACCAAAAATTGCAAAAACAACTGGGAATTGTGCAGGTGGAGTCTTTAAACTGTATCATGGTCCATATCCTCGACATCGATAAAAAATAAATTTTATTAGCTTCCAATGGTCCATTCACAACATGGTGAATCTCTCCAGATCCATAAAGCATGTATGAATACAAATCACTATCATTCTCTTTTTATTCGAACCACAAAAGATCGATAAGAATAATGATCCTGCATCCATGCTTATCGCTCATTTAGTTTTTTGATTTATTCAAAAAAAGCTTAAGACTCCTCATAATATTGCTTAGTTCTTTGATGTTGACGTCCCATTCTAATTTTATCTTCTACATTTTTGGTTTAGTTTTTTTTTATATAAACTCCAATGGATGGATAATTGCAGAAATAATACCATGTCTCTACTATGAAACACACATAGAATATAGAGAAAGGTGGAAGGCCGAGCATATGAAAAAATAGTCCCATTACACATAAATTCCCATCTACAACTGCTATATGTTTAAGAGGATTAGAAGGATTGTCAGCAATGGCACCTTGAAAAAACTGAAAGTTGCAAACTGGATGAAAGGATACATTTCCTCTTTCATTCAAAAAACTCTAGAAATTGAACTCAATCTGGCATGTATATTCCAAAATATCAGAAAATCTGTTGGATTTATCCTTCCTTAATTAAAACTCTTCTAATGGTGGGGTGATGATTGTAAGATGCTATTTCAAGGTTCATGTGTGTATGCCACGTACAAAAGAAAGCAAGCTACCCATTTGGATGTTGGGGCATGCTGCCATGGAGATCAACGCTTGAATACTTGTTGTCGTTTTGTTTCCCCTGTGGAAATAATCCCACATCAACAACATAGAATCATTCTATTTTTGTTTATATGTGCTGAGGGTATTACTTCCTTTCGACACCTAGTGCAAAAGAAAATTCCCCTTGTGGGATCCTCCCTTGGCTGTGGCATAGTGCTTGGTGCGTGATGCCTTATGCATTGGGCTTTGTGGTGTGACTTGGTAGTTGGTGCTCGAGTTTTGGTGTAACTCTCGATAAAAAAAAAATTTATATTTGGCCAAAATAAACTCTAGACCTGATAAAAAATAAGATTGCACCCAATTTTTTTGTAAAATTTGACCAAAAATGTGAATCATGAGCATCTCCTACCAAAATTTAATCAAGGCGGTACCAGAACTTCCTGTAGAGATTTTTTTTTATTTGAAATATCCCAATATAGAAAGAGTGATAACATTGGATCCACAGGGGATGACATGCTCCCTACAATATCCAAAGAATAAGAAGACATGTGCCTGATACCGAGAACATCCCCACAACTTATTCAAAATGAAAATTGAAAGAATCTTGAAACCACCAATGTCTCTATTGGGCTATGGAGTCTTATAGTTTCTGTTCTTATACCAATATTCGAAAATATGAGCTTATTTATATACATTTCTACTTCTATCTAAGTTTGTTTCCTGCTCAAGTGATATGGCAAAGCCAATACAACCATTCAAGCAATTGACTTATGAAGTCATTTTCTTGTTTACAACTTATTGCACAAGTACAAAAATAATGCAAACTATGCAATAAAAACTTCATAGTAAATATGTACTCACAACTGCAAATTGATATTATGTAGAAACTTGCAGCATCTAGGACCCTTTGAAAAAATAAATCCATTGACAAAGCGACTAGATCTTGAAGCTCTTGATGAAATTCTAACTGATTCAAAAGATAAGATAGCTCATGTGTAAAATATATTGCATTAAGCACTCTGCTATCCTTTTATTTTAGGATGAAATACACATAACTCAGGCTGATAAATCCTCCAAATCAACTACCACTGGATCAAGGAAAACTATTTCTTCTTGCTGTTCCAACTGAAGATGGGATTGTCTCTGCATATTTCCAACTTCATAAATGATGCCAATTTCATTATTTTGCAGGACTGAAGGTTGCTAAAGGCTCTTTTTAGTATCTTGAAATATTTCCAGTGATATTTGACTAAAATACATTCTATCCTCATGATTTATATCTAGAATAAACACATCTTCATATCCATAACAATTAGAAAAAATTACAGTAGATGAAACTTCAGAAACATGCTTATTTGCATCTACTCCACTTCCTTGATGAACCAAATCATTTTGGAAACCAATGAAAATTTGCTGATGATTGTGAGGAACACTTTCATATTCAATGATTTCTTGATTATCCTTTTCAGTTTTAAGCTCCTCTTGAACATAAGAGTCTGAAATATTTTCTTCAAGAACTAACTCATTTTTAATTTCTTTTTCAACAATATATTCATAGATTTCTTCACAAAAGGAACATTCTACTCTCTGCTGAATATAAGACTTAAACCTTTCACAACAATCTTCAAGAAATGTGTTAGTAGAATAATACCTTTTAAAATTATTGTGTCATGCTGGATGGAATTTCTTCAAGGAAAATATGATGGAAGCGTGAAGCAACTGGAACCATTTCTGAGCATCACCATCTAATGAATATACAAACATCTTCATGAGAGAATATTCATGATATACATCCAAATGATCTATGCACCAATGAAACTTGATGATATGTGCATGATTATCCTCCTCATTTCCATTAAAAATAGGAAGAAACTCTACACATTCTGGGAAAGAAAGCACCGGATTAGGAAAACTAGGAATGGCTAAAAAATTGAGAGGTGCAAACCTCTGAGACAAGATAAATTCCATCGCCATTGTTGTCCCGTATTAGTGAAGTCACCAACAAGTTCTTCATTCATGGAGTGGAGTTACCAGGTGAATGATATGTAGTTTGATATATGTGTTCACTTCTGGTTCACCATCAAGAAGAGAATTTGATCAATGTTGTTCTCCCAATTAAGATTACTTCATTTCCATTTGTGGCACTAAAATATGTTAGTGCTATAAGTTATTCCTAGACTACTTTAGGAACAAGCCTAACACACCTTAAATTAAAAATGATTTGGCTGGGTTTAAGAAATGGATAGATCTTTCTTGTTTTGAAAGGAGTAATGCTATGATCTATTATTATCACTTACCTAGGTGCAACGAGTCAGGTAAATAAAACTAATGATTAGTGGTTTAAAGTTTTGGGTGATGTGATTGAGAGAAGGGAAAGAAAAAACTGATAAATCCACCAATAAAAAAATATTGTCCTTAATGTCCTTATGCAGTAGAAGAATAAACCTTTATCTAGAAATCATTCTGAATAAGATGTAAGGAGAAGAAACGCCAATGTGTTCGACAACACAGGTATTCCAACAGAGGACGAACACCTTCAGTAACCACTCACATAACCAGATCAAAGATCAACACACCGATGTTTTCACGTGGTAAAACCCCTACGGGGAAACATCCACTGCCCCAGCCAACGCGGCCAC
>ML783174.1:745146-757871 GCA_009831015.1 Picea engelmannii
TATGTCGGGAACATATCGTGACCGTCGGATTTCCTAACTACAAATGCATACTAATGCATACTAAAGAAACACACTTTTACCTAACGACATATTAGACCAAGTAGATCTTAACTAACTCCTAAGTGTTTAAATATCCTAACACAATGTGGCCAAGGTTACTGAAAATCATTTAAATCAACTTTCTCAGCACATAATCATTTGTCATACCATCATATAACATCAACAGAGTGTTTCATAAGGAAAAAGGAAGATGATAAATAGAGAAGGAACAAAAAACTAATCATTACCTTTATTAGTAGCTGAAGTATTTACATAATAAAGATGAATCAAAATAGTCTTTAGATATAAAATATCAAGCCAAAACAAGGATCGAAACTCTCTGCAGCTCTTTCTTAGTCCCTCAGAATTAATCCCCACTCTATTATTACAAATCATGAAATATATAACAAATATTACTTGATAGCTATTGATATCTTATAGGAACAGATAACTAAATCATAGGAACAAAAATCATTTGAAGTCTCAAAAAATAAAGTGAATCTGAAAAAGATAACTATGTGTCTCAAATAGCTGGAAATGCTAAAGTAAAATATGGAACTGCTTCCTTGATATCTGGGGTTGATTTTGAATGATAATTCACTATATGACAAGTGCCTTGTTACCAAATACTTTGTCACTTGTATTTTTCATGCTAAAATGGTGCCTAAGGATGCTTTATGTTTTGACACCAATGCACTTCATATGCTGCCTTAAAATGCTGAAAGGATCCTTACTAAATACTGGAGCTGATTCGAGTTGTCTACAAATGTGGATCTAACTGCCATCTGTACTTGATTTGGAGTAATTTGAATTAAGACAAAACCTCTGTCAGACACTCTGTCAATGAATCCAAAGTTTTCTGAGATTTTTTCTTGTTCCTCTCAACATGTGTAAACTCTCCAAATTTGTCCTTATTAATTGAGCATGGTTTTCACCTTTAGCCTTTGAAACAACAAGAATTGTCTCCCCTTGCATAGTGTATTTTCTAACAGAGGGGAAATTTCCATGGCCTCTGACCATTGCCAAAGGTTCCACTAGCTATCCAAACAAGTCCCACAAATGGTGTTGGTAGTCATCATATAACATATCACTCGACAAAATGTGAATATCATAGTTACAATGTTGAAAGTGTTCTAAAGTTTTTTGATGTCGATCATGTTTGACCTAGGTCACTAACAATTTCAAAAACAACTAGAAATTGTGCAGGTGGAGTCTTGAAACTGTATCTTGGTCCATATTCTCCACGTCGATAATTTTTTTTTTTATTAGCTTCCAATGGTCCATTCACAACATGGTGAATCTCACCAGAGCCATAAATCATATATGAATACAAATCACTATAATTATCTGTTGAATCAAACCACAAAAAATCCGTAAGAACAATGATCCTACATCCATGCTTATCGCTCATTTAATTTTTTGAGTTCTTCAACATGAGCTTGAGCCTCCTCATAATCTTGCTTGCTGCTTTGATGTTGACATTCCATTCTACTTTTATCTTCTGCATTTCTTGTTTAGGGTTTTGTTTATAAAAAAATCCAATGGATGGATAATCATAGAAATAATACCAAATCTTTGTTATGAAACACACAAAGAATACAGAGAAAGGTAGAAGGATTAGAAGGATTATAAGGAGCAGATGCAAAAATCATCTTGTTACACATAAATTCCCATCTACAACTGCTACATGTTTAATAGGATTAGAAGGATTGTCAACAATGGCACCTCGACAAAACTGAAAGATGCAAACTGAATGAAAGGATATATTTCCTCTTTCGTTCAAAAAACTCTAGAAATTGAACCCAATCTGGCCATGTATATTCCAAAATATTAGGAACTTCGTTGGCTTTCTCCTTCCTTATTAACAACTCTTCTAATGGTGGGGTGATGATTGAAAGTTTCTCTTTCAAGGTTCCTATGTGTATGCCATGTACAAAACCAAGAAAGCTACCCATTTGGACATTGGATCACATTGCCATTGAGATCAACGCTCGAATGCTTACTGTCATTTTGTTTCCATGTGGCAATAATCCCACATCGTCGGCATAAAATTATTCTCTTGTTGTTTATATGCGTCGAGGATATTACATAATTTTGACGCGTAGTGAAAAATAAAATTCCCCTTGTGGGCTCCTCCCTTTGTCGCGGCATAGCGCTTGGTGCGTGTTGCCTTATGTGTTAGGCTTTGTGGTGTGACTTGGTAATTGGTGCTCGATGTTTTGTTGAACTCCTGAGAATTTTTTTTTTTTATATTTGGCCAAAATAAACCCTATACCTAATAAAAAATAATATTGCACCCAAATATTTTGTAAAATTTGACCAAAAATGTGAATCATGAGCATCTCCTACCAAAATTTAATCAAGGCGCTACCGAAACTTCCCATAGTGTTTTTTTTTTTATTTTGAAATTTTCCAAGATAGAAAGAGTGATAACACACATGACATGAGACAAGATTAAGTTTGAATTCCTAACTAAAGAAAAAGGTGGTAATGTTACTTTGGAAACAATTCACCAGCTAGAATTAGAGGAAAAGGAACTGTTGTACTAGATGAAGATAAGAAGGGAAAGACCAAAGCACAAACTGTGTTGTATGTAGATGGTCTAAAACATAAATTGTTGAGTTTAAGTCAAATTTGTGGCCAAGGACTAAATGTTATCTTTCATTCAAAAGGTTTTAAATTAATGGATGCGAATATAAGAAACACTCGTGTCAAGGAAATCATAACTTCAAGAAATGTGTATGTTCTAGAAGAATGCAAATAAAAATGTTGCATTGGTAAAATTGACGAGAGATGGATTTGGAACAAAATACTAGGCCATATTAGTCTTAATCATCTGGTTAATCTAGGAAGAAAAGATGTTGTGAGAGATATGCCCATAATTTCCAAACTAGAGAATATTGTTTGTAAGTCATGTAAATTTGGAAAGAAGTAAAGAGTTCAATTGAAGGCAATAGACCACTCCACCACTTGACCTCTTGAGTTGATTCATACAGATATTTGTGGACCCACTAGCACACAATCACCTCGAGGTGAAATATATTTCATTTTGTTGATTGATGACTATACCAGAATGACTTGGGTTGGATTGTTGAAGCATAAATTTGAGGCTTTTGAAAAATTCAAAATCTTCAAAGCACATGTAGAAAATGAAATTGATTTAAAAATAAAGTGCCTAAAATCAGACAGAGGAGGAGAATTCACATCTGATGAATTCAATAGTTATTGTTTAAAGCATGGGATCAAGAGACAATTTAATGTTTCCAAAACTCCACAGTAGAATGGAGTAGTAGAAATTATAAACATAACAATTCAAGAAATGGCTAGGGCCATGTTTGATGAATCAAAAGTTCCTAATTTTTTTTGGGGAGAAGTTGTTCAAACTATTGTTAACATTCTCAATAAAACACACATAAGATTAAACAATGATAAAATCCCTTATGAGCTATGGCATGACATACCAACATCAATAGAACACTTCAAAGTTTTTGGAAGAAAATGCTACATTAAAAGAAATGAAGATAACTTGGGTAAGTTTGATTCTAGAGCTGATGAAGTTATCTTGTTAGGATACTCCTCCATAGGTAAATGATACAAGTGATACAACAAAATACTCCACAAAATAGTTGAAGGTATAGATGTAAGGGTAGATGAGTGACCACATCATCCAGAGAGACACCAACACCATGATAATTCATATGATGAACCAATAAGAAATTAAACACAAGGAGATGGAATGTGCGAGTATCAGGAACAAGAGGATTCCAAGGAAGAAGAGAGAATGGAGACATCACAACCAAAGACCCCATCAAGGTATGTTCAAAAAAATCATCCATAAATTTAGATTCTTAGAAACAAGGAAGCAAGTGTACAAACTCGAAGAAAACTTATAGATACACCTGGTTCTACAAATTTTGCACTGTTATCCATGTGTGAACCAAATTGTTTTATGCAAGAAAGTCAGGATGACTATTGGGTCAAAGCCATGAATGAATAACTAAACCAAATAGAGAAAAATAAGACTTGGGATATTGTCCCAATACCAAATGACAAGAATGTAATTGGCACTAAATGGGTATACAAAAACAAGTTAAATGAAGATGGAAATATAGCAAAAAACAAGGCCATATTGGTATGCAAAGGGTATGCTCAAGTCAAAGGAGTGGAATTTGAAGAAACTTTTTCCCATGTTGCAAGAATTGAAACTATCATGATGTTTTTGTATTTTGCATGCTACATAAAATTCAAAGTATACCAGATGGATGCCAAATCATCATTTTTGAATGGTGACCTTGAGGAAGAAGTTTATGTGGAGAAACCATAGGGTTTTCTACTAATTGAAAAAAAGGATTATGTATGTCGATTAAAGAAAGCCATGTATGGGATAAAAAAGACTCCAAGAGCTTGGTATTACAGAATCAACAAGTATCTGCACCAACAAGGTTTTAAAAAGGGAACAAATGATGGAAAATTATACATCATGGCTCAAGGTAATGACCTGTTAGTTATTGTAGTATACTTTGATGATATTATTTTTGGTAGTAACATTGAACTAGTGAGAAAGAAGTTTGCAACTACAATGAAACAAGATTTTGATATTTCCATGTAGGAGAAATATCCTTCTTTATTGGTCTACAAATTCATCAATCCAAAAGAGGAATTTCCATTCCTCAAAGTAAATATCTCAAGGAAATCTTGAAGAAGTTTGGCATGGAAACATGTGCACCAGTGAGCACTCCTATGAATACCAATTGAAAAATCAACAAAGATGACGATGCTCCAGAAATAAATCAAACCCTGCATAGGTTTATGATAGGAAACTTACTCTATCTCACAACTTCAAGGTCTGACATCATACAAGAAGTTATTTTGGTAGGAAAATTTCAAGCAAATCCCAAGGTAAATCATGTTCTTGTAGTTAAAAGAATATTTATATACTTGCAAGGCACTATTGGTTATGTCTTGTGGTATCCAAAAGACACAAACCTTGTTCTCAAAGCTTATACTGATGCATACTAGGCAATAAGTATTGATGATAGAATAAACACTAGTGGAGGCACATTTTTCCTTAGCAATTGTTTAGTGTCTTGGATCAACAAGAAATAAATTTCCATTTCTCTCTCTAGAGATGAAGCTGAATATATATACACAACATCCCGTTGTACTCAAGTGTTGTGAATTAAACACAATCTCAAGGATATTCAAGTTTCCTATGAACAACATGTCTCCATCATGTGTGACAATACCAGTGTTATTAATATCTTTAGAAACATTGTTCAACACTCTAAGACTAAGCATATGCCAATTAAATTTCATTTTCTCTGAGAACATGTTCAGGATTAGGTGGTCAAATTAGAGTATGTTCCCTCCAAAGAGACTATTGCAGATATTTTTACCAAGTCATTACCTAGAGAACCCTTTGAGTATATCATACACAATTTGGGGGTGATCTCATCTTTTTTTATTTAGTAAATAACATAGTTGACTACCTTGAAAACTACCCTACTCGTTGTTGTATCGGGGAGAAGTTTTCTTTTGTGGAGATGCAAATAGTTGAAGTTTGTAATGGTTATTGATTATATTATGTTTAAGGATGGTTATGTGTGTGAAACGAGGCCTAGAGGAAAGAATATCCAAAGACTCTCTTTGTCATTGTTGTCAAAGGGGGAGAATAAAAAAGCATGATGTTCATGCACATTGAAAGGGGGAGTAGTTTAGCATTTTATTTTGGAAATTGCACACATTGAAAGGGGGACTAGCTCAACATAAATTCCATTGCATGGTTAGCCACCTTTTAGAATAAATATGAAATCTCTTTTGGTTTCCATCAATGACAAAGGGGTATTTTGTTGCACATATGTTGTCATTGATGTCAAATTGGTCATGTAAATGGTCAGTTATAGTGGAATAATAGATAGAAGAAGTGCGCAGAAGGATCAAAGGATGAAAGGATCAATGGAAAAGAATAGGATAAATGACATAGAAAGTATGGCACAAAGTATAGTGCATAGACAGAGGAAGTCATGAAAGGATGAAAACAAAAGTGTGCAGCAGGATCGACGGACGAAAGGATCAATGGCACAGAAGAAAATTTGCAAGTTTCTTTGAACCAATGTGATGAATGGTGCAATGGAGTGTGTAAAGAATAAACCAGTGCGATATAATGGAATACGACGGATTGTGTGGAAGATTGCACAAAAAAAGCTATGCAAGGAACCTTGAGCCAGTGTGAGGAATGGAACAATATAGTGTGACAAAATAAAGTTTGTGTGACAAGAGATGTAGTGGAATTTGATGGGATGAATGGAACAACTAGGCGAGCGCACTGCATGGTAAGTGTGATAGGATGAAGACTTGTGACTTGAGCTTTGGGCTCTTATTCTATCTGCGTAGTAGATGCTCCATAGATTAGAATGTGAGTTGTTGTGTCATTCATAAGGAGATTCTCTGATAATACCAAGTTTTGCTGCTGGAGATGAGCTGGAGCACATTCAAAACAAGATTTGGTCTGTTTTATTTAGTCAAAGAATGTCCAACTGTAATTGGATTTTGACCTAGTCAATATTTTTCCACAATGTAATTGTCATGCTTACACATACTTTATTTAGACAGAAGTGTAACTGACATGAGTTTGATCTAGTAAAAATATGTCCACAATGTAATTGTCATGCATTCACATACTTTATTTAGATACAAGTTTAATTGAAAGGAGTTTGATCTAGTCAAAATATGTCCAAAATGTAACTGTTATGTGTCCACATACATGAAGGGGAACTCAGGAAAAAACATTATAAATAAGGATGTGCTCTATTTGAGTTGAGCATGGATGAAAAGAGAAGAAAAATGACCTGTAATTATTCAGCGAAACTGAAATGGAGACATATCAAATTAATTTTTGTAAAGAAAGGTCCAATTGTGTAAGAATATTTTTAAACTGAATTTGGGGTGGCAGGGTGGTGATAGGGTGAATTGAAGATCACTAAGGATTGGTGTCCTCATTATATGTGACAGGTTGGTTCTTGAGAGGACCACTCTCCTCATTATTTGTGATAGGTTGGTGCTTGATAGGATTGGTGTCCTCATTGTTTGTGACATGTTGGTGCCTGAGAGGATTGGTTTCCTCATCTGTTACAGGCTTATGCTTGTCAAGATTAATAATTGTAAATTGTAAGTTGGTGCTTGGAGAAGAACATAAAGAAATATGTTATGTGGTTTTCTCTCGCATTAGGTTTCCACATAAAAATTCTGGTGTAATGTGTTTCCTGTGTTTTGTTTTGAGTTCTGCATGTGTCCCTGATTAAGTAAACACTTCTAAATAACCTTAATTTGTTGAAAGTAAAGAAACATGAAAAATATGATACAATATTGATTCACCCCCCCTCTTGGTATTTTTGTAAGTTATAACATAAAATTCTGATGGATTGGGTAAATGGTAAAAGTAACATTTATAACTTGGAGTTGGGGCCCATTTTTGATAGGATTATGGAAAATAAATTAATTTTTGGGGAGGTGTCCTTTGCTCATGTCTACCGATAATTCAACCACAAATATGATTAGTTATCAAAGGAAGCACTAATTTTGGAGGAAGATTGTTTTCCTGTACATGAGATTAAGGACCATACTCCTACATATTTGATACTCCTACAACTTTTTTGATGAATGGATTTTTGGACATATTTTTGTAAATTTAGAGAGAGTTTATCTCATGGTTTTGACTTAGCATTAGTATGATGTTGTGGAACTATTTGTTTACATAGAGACTTGTATAAGGATGATTGTAAGAGTCAAAGTCATATGCATAGGCTATAGTCTTATTTGATAGAGGATATATATAAAGGAAATGTTTTCTAACATTATAATTCTAAGGGATAATGAATATGTATTTGATTTCCACTCGAAATATCAATACAATGATTTTTGTCTCAGAAAAAAAAAACTTGTAATACAATTTCTTTAGGTAGATTCAACCATTATTATAAATATGCATTAAATATCCCTTAAAGATTACAAATAAACACTAAATATCAAAACCAACATTTGTTATGAGACAAAGTCTCACAGAGATCTCACTAAATGAACACCAAGATTTCCCTAGGATCTTCCCTTGATCCTAGATAGAAAAAGGGTATATTCCTTATGATTTTGATATATCTAGAATCACACACATAGATTCATAATCATCCTAAAGAGTGGGGAACATTTTCATACCTTTCTTGAGGTGGTCCTTCGTATTTCCTAGCTATTGTAGTCCTGAAACTCTATCTCCAAGCTCCACAACCTACTTCATGTTTACAAAAGACAAGAAAAACCTTCTCTTTTTCTCTACTAAGGATTATAATCCTAGATCCAATCTAATTATAATTATATCTATAAACGAATGAATCATATATATCATTCATTTAAGTGAGCACAAATGATATGAGGGGAAAACCAAATTATCTATTAAAATATGTGAGAGTAGTACATCAAAATCATACCTTGGTTATTGATGCTTCCTCCTAGTCCCAGGCTCCCAATGCTCTTCCTTATCCTCTCGAGCTTCTTTCTTTATTATGACAACATAACCACCCTCAAAAATCTTCTCCCCGTCTCATTCATTTGGCCTCTTTTTACAATATTTTAGAAGATATTGGAGATAGGCTTCATGAAATGTGAATTAGGTGGATACAAGTCATGGGTAGGTAGATAAAAATCATGGATAGCTTGATAACATGTGAACTAATAAATTACAAGTCATATCTAGGCTTGATGGCATTTGAACTGAGAAATTACAAGTAATGCACACGTTTCATGCTTAATTATGAGCTTTTGCCAACCTATTATGAACATTTTCTCTATTATGAGATTTTTTTATCAAGTTCCATGCTCAATTATGAGATTTTTCCAATTCAGTATGAACTTTATTTTCAATTATGAGTTTATTCTCATTTATGAAATAATTCTTATTTCATAATAATGAATTTGTGACAAAATAATTATTTTCTTGTGAAATAATTCTGAGAATTTCACTCAATTATGTAATTATAGCCTCATAACATATAATAACATGCTTTCACTACCTATGGTGGAGAATACAAGTATAACATATTCCCCCTAATGTGTGAGGTCAGGAAAGGAATGGATGGCTGAAATACATTACAAAAATTCATGGTGATGAGTGGCATAAGGAAGGAGCTCAGAGATCAAGGAACCCGTGAGTACCTACAGTTAGACATCAAGGGTGAGATCAGATATATACCATCCCCTAGGTAGACATACTTAGACTCTAAATGAGCATGGATTCCAAAAAATACATTACAGATCCATGATATTAAATTCTAGACCATGGCCATGGAAGAATACACGATGGATCCATGTAATCAATAACACCGTAGCCATGAGACAATACAATGTGGATATACGTCATGAAATCAATCATATCCACTAGAAAACACAATGTGTATATATGTCAGAAACATAATCATAACCACCAGAAGATACAATGTGGATCTATGACATAGCATATATATATCAATAAGACAACAAGCAATGAAGAGAGTGCCCCTAAAGTATTTAAATACAAGTGATATACTCCATCACAACTTGGGAGGGGATGTTGTAAAGGAATGTTGTGGCCCCAAACTCAAGGTATTCGTCCCAAAAATTAGTGGTATGAATCTACAACATGAGAATAGATGAGCTGATGTTGAGCATGGTGAAAACTATCTAATTACTGGTCATTAATTTATACTGTTAACAAACGCGACGAAACCCATTGATGATGAAAATGGACCCCACGGTACCTAGTACAATTTAATGAGTATCAATAGAGGACATGATGTTGAAAACTCGTAGAATACATCGATCAAGATTGAATGTTGAGAACCCACTCTTGATCACAATGAGGCCTACCACTAAGGAATGCAAGCTCCAAGGAACTAGATGGTTTCTAGATCCCTCTCCTAGATAATGTGTTGAAGTTGACTGGTAGAGATCCGTCGAACGAGGGCCTTGATGTATCCTCCATCGATCAACATGAAACATACACTGAGAGACGACGTTAAGAGAGAGTATCACAAAGTTCAACTGACACACATATGGCTGACTAGGAAATGATACGAAAAAAAACATGACCGACTTAGGATTAAATTTCCCTTGAACATATAGCATGACATAATGGTGACTTGTAATTAATACACGAGATATGGAATAATATAGTGAAACAAAGAAGGAGGAATTGAAGCACTCTCCATGATGACTAGAAGAGTAACCACTCCAAGGAGTATCTTTGACTCATATTATTGGGACAAATCCTAGGAAAGCTAAAACCCAACTATATGATGAGGACTCAAACAGGTTCCATGTTCAAGGGTGACTCGACTGATGCTACCATTTTGAGAATAGACCAATGGTGAAAAACCCCCACTCTTTTTTTATTTTTTTGTATTTTTTGTCTCCTTCATGGTTTAAAGAGAAAGAAAGAATGATGCAAGTATGTCTGGTCTACTTCATGGTTTAACATGAATGAAAGAGTTACCCAAGTAAGCTCAATACCTTTTTTGTTCAGTTTTAACGATCCCAAAAAAGAGATAAAAGTATACTTGTTGGGAGAGAATGAGTGACTTAACAACATGCTCCTATGTTCCAAGTGCATGGAATCGACCTAAGCAATGAGGAATTCAAATCATACTAGAAAGTGAGATCCACTCATTTTTTTCTCTCCTTGGGTAGGGGGATGCAAAATAGAGGACAAATAATTTGAGCAGTGGATGGTCAAGGCTGCTGCATAGTGGTGAGTGAGATATGGGAAAAAAATAGCACGGTTGTGGATGGTCAAGACTATTTCATAGAGGTAAGAAAAATATGGGAAACAATTAGAAGAGCAATGGATATAGGCATGATGTGAGAAGAAAATGCATAGGTGACCATTAAGAAACATAATTTTTTTTTCGGGAACTCCCACGGGATATGGCCAGAATATAGACGAAAAGAGGAAAACGAGGCTCAATATTCAAGTCATGGCGAGGATAAAGGAGGGCTCCCGGGTCTATGAGAAAACACAACATGGGAACCAAACGGGAATTTAGGTGCTAACTAGTGCACCCATGAAGGGTAGGCACTACCAAACCAGTTATGACATGCAAAAGGAATGACTAAGTTCGCAACCAGTCAGGTTCAAACCTAAGGCATAACACTGGAAGTATGGATGGTTAATAATGCAAAGAAGAATATGCAGGGAAAAACCTGTTCCTATATGCTAGTTTAGAAATATATACCTAAAGTGTAGTGGACATTTCCATGTTCTTAAAAAATTCCTTGGAATCCTATCAAGCACATGTAAACTAGATTCCAAGGTCAAAACGCATAATGAAATCTCAAAAAAAGAAAATATTTTTGTATTTTTTGGATATGAGAAAGGAAAAATAAAAGCACTCACACCACACACCTATGTAAAAGTCACTACTCATATTTATGGTTTACACAAAGTAGAACCCATTGCAAGGCTCTGACCAAGGATATTTTTCATAATCAATGAACTCGTGAGCCAATGTTGGCATCATATGGCTTACCATGCTAGGGACATGCCACATAAGATCGAATTTTCAGATACAAAGATACTCATTGTGAGTAGTCTAGTGAGCTAGGGAATATCCTTGATGGGCTCCATCAAGACATAAAAGGGGTACAAAATGTGAATCTTCAATGGAATGGGAAGCATATAATTTGGTGTCAAGTTTTGAAAAATAAAATCGAGGTGGAAAAGGGTTGATACTAGGGGTTCCACTTGATGCTTGAGAAAATTCCCCCATTATCGGGTTAAGACTCATCATGTCAACTCTCATCAGTTCCAAATGAGGATAAGATGATTTATGTATCACCTCATCCCTTGTATTTTCTATGGAAGCGATGAATTCCAAGATGACATCCTCCGAAGGGAACTCAAAATCGAGGATTTCATATGAACTTAGAGAGTCAACAACATGTTCGGGTTGAGTAGGTTGATCACATGCAATATGAGGATGGAGTTGTTGACTAGTATCAATGAATGATGATGTGATTTCCGGATCGAAAATATAAACTATAGTGAGTGGAATGGATGCTCCATATGATTCAACATCCTTGAAATGAGTTACTAACTAAGGATCAACAAACCCGAGGGATTCACTGGTAACTAAATAAATCATATTAATTGGAGAAATATGTGTAGTGGGAGATGGTAGGGGAAGGGGAAAAATTCCCATAAGTGAAGTATCTTTGAAAATACCCGCATCGATATTGAAAAAAGACTACGTGGTATCACCGAAAAAGGGTACATTTGACCCCACATTGGATCTAAGGTCTGGGCTATAGAACACAAGCTCATCAATGGTAATGATTTTCCCTTGGTGAGGGAAGTGTAGAACCCTAAATACATGTTAGCACTTCATAAATCTATTTGGCTTATAAACAGATGACAAAGGTAACTTTTTCAACCAACTTTGATACCTGAAACTAGCCTTTCATATCTGGAGAGGGCTCTCTCAGAAATGGTGCGGTCTTCATGCATGATATGAATTTGAAAACAATGTCTAGATTTAACACCTATGATAAAATGGGCTCTAGTTATATTGGCGTAGAAAAGTAAGACTTGGGATATGGGGTTGATTTGAGGAAGAGATGGTACAAATGACTCAGTGACTAGATTTGAGAGGAGAAGGCTAGGAAAG
>ML783174.1:776567-815607 GCA_009831015.1 Picea engelmannii
TTACAGGTACAAAGTTATGATTATTTCAAGTTAGGGTTGTTGACTAATCCAAAACTAGTCATGGTTGAGACAAGCAGTTGATGAGTTGGCACATACATGAGGTGTATAGTTGATGATGTTGGTATATATTGATGAGTCATTGTATTGAAACATGATTGGTATATACTTGGTACATGGTTGGATGCACTTGTTTATGGTACAGGTTGATTATAGGTTGTTTGGCACAAGTTGGTGCATGGTTAATGCTCTTGTTTATGGTACAGATTGATATCTATTGAGGATTGTTGCCTCATCTCAGTTGGTGCTGAGAATGTAAGCTGAGTCTTGCATATAGAGCTGGTTCTATTGTAGGGTTGTACTCTATTTAGTTGTTGCTGAAAAACCCCCAGATTGAAGTCCATAATAAAAAGAAAAATTGTACATACATCTTGTGTTCCTTGTGGAGATGATTTGTTGATGATATATTGCTGATATATGTTGTTGATATGTATTCACATATAAATGATTATTAATGACAACAATGAGTAATGAGTAAATGTCAAATTCTAACTAATGAGTTTTGTGTAAGAGGGAAGTTTTGGGAAAAAGATCCCCACACTCATTCATCCCCCCCTCTAAGTGTGGTAGGTGTGTCCAACACTTCAACCCAAAGTTAGAGTTTCTCCATTCTGGATTCACCTTCCTTGTGTCCTCATCATGACTTTCATGGGATACATTTTCACTTTCCGATGTCCTCTCTATTAGGAAGCATTTCAATCCTTCCATGATTTCCACTTTTAAACCATCCATCTTAGTATTTATTGCCTCAAACTTAGCTTCCGTTGAATCCATCATCTCTTGTAGTTCATCTTTTGTTACTAACTTCTTTTGTAAATCATTTATGTCCCTACACATTTCTTCACCTTTATCAAGAGTCCATGTAGGATTTTCTGGAGGCTTATTTGGTGTAGAAGTTCCTGTTTTGGGTGGCATGTTGGCCATGTATCACTTTTGAACCTTGATTTTGAGGTGGTTCTGCTAGACAATATTTCTTCTGCTGTATATCCAAAGTTTCGACTCTTCTGGGTATGAAACTTTATTTTTTCTAGTTCTCTAATATTTCTTCTCTACAATGCCACAGGTCTGATCACAATTGGATGTGCCAAACAAAATTTACAGTAACTTCCCCACAGCTTGCTGATTTTTGGCCTTTCCAGGAGATCTAACTTGTATAGCATGCCCCGCAAAAAATAATTGATATAAAATTCTGGAACTTGTACCAGAAATACTACAGACTGTCAAATATCCAATGCAATCAGTCTAACTCAATTTGGATACTCTGGGAAGAATTTATGATTGTTTTACCTGGAACACCTTCATGAAACTAGTCAATAGGACTAGTCAGATACCCTATCTTCTACAGGGTGTATCTAAAAATGTGCGATGACCCAGAAGATGAAATTTTTAACATAGTTACCTTACTAATTTTTGTAAATATCCACCATATTTCAGGGTCTGAAATGCTACAAATTTTTTTTTATAGTGAAAATTCTGCAATGACTCAGTTTAGGATGATTCCAGAACCCTAACTTTCATAGGTTGTATCTCCGAAAGTATAAGGCCTCAGGAGCTCAAATTTTAACCCAACGTACCTTGGTCTGTCTACTAAATATCCTCCAAGCCGTTCTATCTGAAACATTGTATAAAAAAAATTATAGTAAAAATTCTAAGGTGTCTTAGATGTAGCAGCGAAACCCCAAGACCTTGAGATATGATACCATATGTTAAGAACCAAATATCAATATAGCATAGAAAAACCTCAGAATAAGTACTCAACTCCTTGAAAAAGAGATAGCTTCAGATAATAAGCCTCTTCAAGGGGGAAACCTCCTTTTACCCCACATAAATGTTCAAGTACAAGATGATTCAAAATGAAAATGTCTCCTTGGTATATATAGGAGACTAGGAGGTATAATTACAACTAATGGAATAAAGATGAAATAAATAAAATAACATTAATAATGTAATATTCCCCAGTTAAGGCGTAATGAGCCAATATTAGGGCTTAACAAAAACACAAGAAGTAACTCAAGAGCATCATTGTGGATGAATTCAGAGTTATCTTGAGAGGAAAATGTTTTGTCTAAGTGGCGCGAACAAGGGGCGCAGTACAATGAATCCACATGTATGATAATTCGTTCTGAAATAGACAGAAAAATATATTAAATATAGATAATAGGAAAGAACATACACAAAGAAAGAAGCACAATACATCCAACTATCACAACTAGAATATTTTCATCAAATCATAGGACCTTTGCATTAAATTCTGGTCAAAACTTCAGATTACATACAATAGCTATCGTCTACCAAAATTTTCCAACCAACCCGGCTTACATCGAAAATATGAAATATATAAATGAGGGTGCTGCTTGGGCTACCCTGATTCCTAACTGCTAACCCTTAGAACTAGGAAAATTGAATAACATGTGTTAAAGACTCTTTGCATAGTGTTTCCAAAAATAGAAAATAATCACGCCCTTTTACTTATGACTATTTGCAATTTTGCCACGGGATCTGATCGTTGGTCAGGCTCTGGTATGGAGAAAATATGTGTCACTATGTTCCTTTGAGTAGGTGTCCCGATGAACAAGTGTTTATCAAGAACTTGCTGTCTACAAATAATGGCTTCGATTTCAGTGATTGGACCATTCACCGAGAGCTTTGCGCAGTAAGAACTGTTAGATCGTTGTGGACATTATCAAAATGGTAGCGTACTTCAAGGAAAAAGTATCTTTCAAAACTACCAAGATTTGTCTCATATTTAGCGGGTGTAGAGGCGGGTGCCAACTAAACTTTTTTTTCCTACACGCTGGCGAGAGCTACATGGGCTCTTTTCTCGGTCGTTTCTCATTCTCTGGAATGTTTCACGTGCCTTTCTTTTGTTAGTCTCTGTGCTTCTCGCAACTATACAATGGTGTCTTGCACCTCTCTGAGTTGCCTCTTCAACCATGTCATGTTCCCTTCGCAACCCTGCGTTGCAGATGCTTTCGTGGCCTTTGTCGCTAGTTATCGCCATAATTCCATGTTCTCCTAATAGAGCTTGACGATGGCCAGTTTCTCTTGCAGCAGTTGGTTAAATGGCACTTGATCATTCACTTCTATGATATTCTCTTTCCTTGTTCTTCTCATGTCTTCATGGCTTCATCCCCCAGCAAGTTCCAACTGAATGGCACGCCTGAGTCGCTCTTCAGCTACCAATCTGACGCAAGGTTCTTATGAAATTTGAGCTTCCACGATCTCCTTGTTTTTTCTTGGCCTTCCCCTCCTCCAAGGTATTTGTTGATGGGGAGAGAGGGATCTTGCTATCTTCCCTTCCTATGCAAATCCCTCTATTTTAGATTTTTCGCAAATTGATCCGGTCTCCTCTGAAAGTAAAAGGATAGCTCCTTTTACATTTTTGGGAATGCCTGCTGCAAGTGAGAATGCAACCCAGTCCCTTTGAGGCTCGAACCTTACATTTTTGCTTCTTTGTGCGCCTTTCCTTGTGCTCTAAGAGTTATCCATAGTGCGACCAAGGTGAAATATGTGCACAGTGTATCCAACAAGCGCACGGGATGGGAAAAGGTTTTGATCATGCTGAACTGGTAAGGGAAAATGAAAATATAGTTTCAGGCCTGGTTCTACGACTAGGGAGAATGTCGAGCATCCAAGATTTATAACAAATCGAACAAGAAAAAAAATCATGCTGGAGGATAGTGAATTCATGGCAACGAGATGTTCCAGATCAAGTTCCAGGTTTTCCATGGAAAATCCCCATGTGTAGGATACAGGTGACAAGGTTTGCTAGTCATGCATGATATAGACACCGTGATTTTTCATTCCTTCTGCCTCCATGATGAACTGATAATAAATGTTGTACTTGCTTCCACGACCTCTATTAACCACTTGACTCGACCTGGGGAACGTAGAGACTGGTTTCTAGACATGAATCAACTTTCTTGGAAAAGACATACCCGTACCCCTTATACAAGTTTCATATTTAAAATCCCTTCCCGTTTCCAAGGGCCAACCAGACACTTCCTGACCTCAAACTTACGGTGTTGCATACTTGACTTCACATGTTTGGGAGCATGGGTTGCAACGTGATTTTAAAACCAACTCTAAATTTGGAAAGAAAAATGACGGTGCTAACAGTTGGCTCCAATGGGGATATTATCCTCCCTGTGAAGGTAGTAAAGAACAGTAGACCAGGTGCCTAACCATTGGGCTTTACTTGACCTCTAGACATTTGGAAAACAAACTAAACCTATTGACGCAACTTTAAGACTTCAACATAAACTTAGGGCCTTCACTTCGGGCTTCAATTTTCTGCTGACCTACAGACTCGATGCAAAATAAAACAACTATTTACAATGATAAATGACTTAAACTGATTTTATTCCATCGGGTAATGTTTTAGGAACCTGCCATTTACAGGGCCCTAATCAAAACTTTCTCCATCTAACCCCTTTAGGAAATAAGGATTTTTCCCACTATGATCGCAGATCCTAAATGGGCCCATCCAAAGGTGGTCGAACTTTGCATGCTTCCCTTTACCTTCATTTCTTGCATCCCATCTCAAAACTATTTCACCCAACTGGAAGTCTTCTGGATTAGAATGTTTATCGAATGTGTTCTTTATATTTTCATGATGGAGATGTGATTGATTATACACCTGCTTTATTTCCTGCTACATATGAATTATTTGATTAATCCTCCTTTGCGTAGCATTTGGCTCAGCCTCTTGTTCCTGCAACAACTTCCTGACAGGGGGTCCCAGTGAAGTAGGGAAAATCGCGTCCGTGTCGTAAACGATCTGGAAAGGTGACATTGATATGGACTTATTGGTGATGACCTAGTTTGTCCACAATGTGTAGATAAGATTTTTATGCCAGGCTCTCTTATTTTCTTGCAGGAGTATTTTAATAATCTTGGTCAGGCTCTTATTTGAGGATTCTGCTAACCCGTTTCCTTGCAGGTAGTATGTCGTGGAATGTACTAGTGTTATGTTATAGTCTTGGAAAAATTTCTCCATCCTCTTAGACTTGAACATGGATGCATTGTATATAACGATCTTAACGGGACACTCTAACCTTAACAAGATGTTCGTCTCCAGGAATTGGATAATGAATGCATCGGTATCTTGTTTCGTGGGGATCACCTCTATCCATTTCATGAAATAGTTAGTGGCAGTGAGTATCCACTTGTGTTGCGCAGAGGATGGCAGGTTTATCTCCTTGATGAAATCTAGACCCCACTGCATAAAAGGTGCATCGTCTGAGATTGGATTCAGTGGCAAGGGATGCATTTTTCTCCTTTCATTGAAGATATGACATTCATGGAAGCTGGAGACTTCCTTATATACGTTAGCGAAAATTGTAGGCCAGTAATAGCTTGCCCTTAGGATCTTATGCATGGTGGTATTCCAATAGTGGTGTCCTCCACAGTCGCCTTTGTGGAACTCTCGTATGGCCCGCTTTGCGTCATCTTCCAATAAAAAAATCAACAATATACCCCCAGGATCTTTCCAATAGAGTGAGTTGTCCAGGATACTCACAACTCTTTGAGATTGAGAAATATGGCCTTAGTCTTTCTCATGCCCGGAGGGTCTTAGAGATTCTACAACATGTAGATGATGTCCGCGTACCATGGCGAGTCAACGAACTGCTGAGGCACCTGCGCAGTTTTTTCTTCTTGTGGGAATTTCGACAGATCAACAATGAAATTCGTTCCCATAGCGTTGCAGTTCGACTGCGCCATCAAATTTGTGAGACCCTAACCTTTGATCAACTTTGTAGGATTGATTTCCAGGTCATATTCTAACATAGCCACTATCCACTTGCCCCTCCTTCCTTCTGGTTCAGGTTGAGTTAGAATGTCCTTTAGTGAACTGATAGGTACGCAAGCGATAACATGGGAGTGCAGTATGTATGTCCCGAATTCTTTCAAAAAATTTACTGAAGCATACACTTGCTTTTCCATGATGTCATACCTTAGTGGAGCATCATGCAACGTCCTGATGAAATAGGCTATGGGTTTTTCAAAATCCTTTTCATCTTTCTGTAGCATCATACCGACAATAGTGTGTTCCGAGGCAAATGAAAACAGGAGGAAATATTTCGTAATATCTGGGTTAGCTAGTACAGGAGCCTTTGTCAATGCAACTTTTATGTCCTCAAAAGACTTCTTGGCCTCTAGTTTCCACTTGATCTCATTTCCCTTCTTGAGCATGCAAGTTATGTGTTTTATGATTTCCGCTAGGTTTGGGATGAATATCCTCAAAATATTTACCTTTCCCAGGAAAGATTGTACCTCCTTTTTACTGCAAAGGGTGTCGATCTTCAGGATCACTTCAACCCTGCTAGGGTCTATCTTAATTCCCTCTTTGTAAATGATGTGCCCTAACTGATTTCCTTCTTCTACTACGAAATGGGACTTCTTTGGATTCAGTGATATGCCAAATTCTCGACATTTCTGGAAAACTCTCCTCAGGTGTTCGAGATGTTTTTTGTCAAAGGTAGAGTACATAGTGATGTTGTCCAGATAAATCACTATGAATTTTTCCCTTTCGTCGGAAAACGTGATGTCCATGGCCCTTTAGAAAGTGGCTCCAGTGTTCATCAGGTGAAACAACATCTTGGTGTACATGAACATTCCCCATGGGGTTGTGAAAGTCGTCTTCTCTCTATCGTCCGGGTGGACCATAATTTGATTATATCCCAAGAATATGTCTAGCATAGAAATCTTCTGGGACCCTACCACCTTTTGTAGGGTGTATTCCATTTTAAGAAGGGGATAGTGGTCCTTGAGAGACACTTTATTAAAATTTTGGAAGTCCACACACAGTCTTATCTCGTCGCTTTTCTTCCTTGCAGGTACCAGATTAGCTACCCATTTCGAGAATCTCAAAGAAACAATGATTTTGGCGTCAAAAATATTTTTTACCTCTTTCTCAAACATCGATAGTAACAGGGGGTTTATCCGTCTCAGCTTATGCTTAAAAGGCTTTTGATATTCCTTGAGAGGGATAACATGTTGGATCACTTTCGTGTCATATACTTTCAGGTCATCGTAGCTCCATGCGAAAACGTCTAGGAAATATTTCATGAGCTTTATATAGTCCTGCTTAACCTCTGGACTGAGTGTCTTCGATAATTTTACCATCTTCAGATTCTCCTTAGTATCGATGTTGCATTCTTCCATGTCTTCTTAGTTTGCAGTGATATTGGGGTTCTTAGACACATTGTTCTCGTCAAAACGTTTTTCCAGCGACACCAACCTCCTTGGAATAATATTATTTTTCAATTTTTTTATGTCCCTTCCTATGATTTTGTTTTGGAAAAGGTCGTCATCGTTGCACACATCCATGCTCTCATCTTCATCGCCGCAACATTCCTCATCAATTTTTGTGTTGGTGAATTCGTCGCTCATAAGGAGGAATATTTCCACCTGTTTGTCATCATCGAACAACTTCCAGTGTTTGATATTATCAAGCATTGTCGACCTGTCCCTGACCTTGACTTCATACCTTTTGTTTGGGAAGATGGGGATCTTAAAAACCAAGGCTGAGGTGGCCAACACATCTACAATCTGATTTTTGTCTCTGGGGATAGCATATAGGTCATATTCCGAGAATCCTTTAAGGAGATCCAAAGCCAAATTTATGTACGCCCTCAGCCTCAGGTGTTTGTTCTGATATACACCCTTCACCTGATTTATGATTAGCTCGAAATCTCCGCGTACTTCTATCTTCTGCGCGCCCAATTCTTTCAGAACTTGTAATCCCAAGATCAATGCTTCATATTCGACCATGTTGTTAGTGCACTCAAACATGAGCTTGTATGAGAACAACTTTGTGCTTGCTTCAGGGGGGCTCACCCATACACCGACTCCAGCTCCTGCTCTGCTGACTGCACCGTCAAAACTCATGTTCCACACCCAACTTTCGATGTGGTCTTTGGGGTCGAAACATTATATTATTTCCCACACGGTCTCCTCGTCAGCTGCTATAGTGGCTGTCAACTCTTCTTCTTTGAAATTCAGGTCATTGAAGAATATAGAAGACCCCACCTCAGTGTCAATGACATATATGGGATGATTGTGCGGCTGTGTCTTGCTGCTTACCATGTACTTCAAAATCACTTCTCTATAAATCCTTCTATCATGGACAAAAATAGGGATAGTGGCATATGACATATCCATCTACAACCTGCCTTTCAACTTCACATCCCACAACCTCGAGAGCAGCATGCCAAATTTTGGAGGTATTTCTACGACGACCACATCCATGACCGTGTTCCTAGCAGGGATTTGAGCCAACGATACAAGTAGGTCTTTGATAAGGCACAAACAGTTGAATTTCCTCGAATCAAAAGAGAACAGGTCTTTGTATGGTCTCATGACATCCAAACCTAGTTCGTCCATGATCACCTTTAGAATAAGTTTGTGTGACATGCCAGAATCCAGCATGGCATTATGCAGGTTCATGTTCGGGATCTTCAGACTAATGTAGAAAGGAGGGATGTCTTTGGTATCTCTTGTTTCGTTGATGCATAAAGAAAAAAGGATGGTGGGGTGATTGTCTTGAAGGTTCAGAGTATCGGGGATTCCCCCCACTTTCAACATTTTAATGATTTTCTCCCGATACTTGCCCTTTCTAATAAGTTCATTGAAAGGGACAAATATTTTTATTTTTTCCATCTCATGTTCAAAATTGAAAGGGGAGAAAGTTTTCTTTACCTCTTTTCCGCTGGCCTCCCGACCTATCTCAGAGGATTTCTTAGGGACCTCCTCCTTTGACTTGGATTTCTCCGTCACGTCCTTGGTTGTGCCATATGACCTTGATCGACTTGTGGAAGGAGTGTCTGCTGAAGGATTCCTTATGGGGTTTTTGTGTTGCAACTTGACAGTCACGTCTTTGATCCAGAGGTTATAATTTTTCTGGAACTGCATGATGGCGTTTTGATAGCCCTTTTTGAACTCCTCCAATTCCTAGGATGAAGCATCATCTATTTTGAGTATCATATCATAGTAGGACTTTGGCAAGAAGCCTTCGTTCCTACTCGTATACTGTTCATTCTCATTCTTCATTAGGAACATGCACGGGTTTTGGTCATCACAACAATGTATCTGGTCATTGAACATTTGGTCAAAATCCTCGTCTGCGTAGTTGTTTTGAAAAGAAGGTCTCGTTTGCTGGTCACCTTGATCCCTTTGCTCCTTTTGTTCCCTCTGCCTGATCTGAGGGATTTTACCTCTCTTGAGGTTTGGATTTTTGGGAGGTGGGTTGTTCTGTTCACGGGAAACATGTCTATTTCCCATAGACATTCTCTCCATCAACTTCTCCATGGTGTTCATCATCATGTCAAATTTATCATATGAGGACCGCGATGTCAATGAATGCACATATCCCAGGGGTATTTTGTCAACTCGGTTGAATCTTGGTTTTATTTTTTCTGATGCCATCATGTTTACTTCAACTTCGACAACATTTCTCATTATGGAATCTAGATTTGTTGATCTTCTTTCCCTCAACAATAGGGAGAAATCATTTTCGAAGGAGTCTGCATACTGCAACTACGCAACGTCGGGGGGTGGCTTGAATTCTGCAGGAATTGAGTTGTACACTTTGTTACACATTATTTTTTTCACCCTGATGATGATTACATAAACAAGTGTTCAAGTTCTCAATATGATATTTTTCCTAAGAAAAGCAACCTCTTTCCACCCTTGCAAGATGCATTTTTGGAAGGCCGCCACATAATTCTCCCTTTACACAGTGCAGAAATCCCTGATATACGCAGGCTAAACTATAGCCAGCCCCCAGGATTTCCGCAGGCTTCTATATAGGCAGGTTGTGGTGGCACTTTAAAACTAACAGATGAAAGAAGTTCTAGGAGCTTATAGAAGTGGAATCTTCTGGAAATATGAGGTGGCGTCCATATGGTTACGATCCTATTGACTTCTTTGATTTGATGGGATCATCCTCATCTCTTTAACCACTTTAGTTTCTCCTATATAATGATAGGATTCTCATGGAAAATTTTAGAGGTACAAGCATAAAGAAGCATAGAGGCTGAAGAAAGAATAGGTTGAAGACTGTGTGAATAATCCTATTTCAAGTGATGCTTGAGGTCTCCATTCATTCATCAAGATTTTGTGAAAAGTCTTCATGCAAATGTCAGAACAAATGTATGTGTGTGTCAGAACAAAGGGACACTGAAAGGGAACTTGCAACATCAAGGCGATTCGGTTGTATCTTCTACCTTTCATTAATATAATACAGTGGCACGTCTCTTTCCCATAAAATGATTGATATTTTATTACATGACTCCTTGATCACATGTTTAGGTTATCATTGAATTTCACTATTGTTTCTTTCACGTTGGTTGATTTGTGTTATTGCAGACCTAATCTCACAG
Source organism: Picea engelmannii (assembly GCA_009831015.1). Taxonomy (NCBI): domain Eukaryota; kingdom Viridiplantae; phylum Streptophyta; class Pinopsida; order Pinales; family Pinaceae; genus Picea; species Picea engelmannii. The sequence goes on from ML783174.1 coordinate 787,010, forward strand.
GAACATCGGAGTAAGGAAGGACCAACAAAGACATAAGGAAGTGATTCATAAGGTATGCTATCTATTCCTTCTTTGGTAGTTAAATTCAATTATTGTAACCTAGGGAAAGCATCTTGTTCTATCTTGTTTTTTTCTAGATCTAGGTGGATCCAGGGGGATTAGTTCATGTCCGCATCTACTGATTTACCCATTAACAAAATTGGTGACTCCACTAGGGAAGTACAACTTGATTGTGGTTTTTTGTTGGCCATTTTCTCATAGCCTATTTTTTACATTCTGTTTGAGTGTCTGATTCTGTGGGAGATCCAATTAGACTCACTGGATTTAAAAATTTTCTGAGACCCTTTGTCCTTTTAGAATTTTTTTTTTTTTGTGAAAGATTTCCGCACTATACCTTATAGGTAGATCGCGAAAACCTTCTATTTCCTCACCCTAGTGGTCTGTTTCAGTATGGGATTTCCACGACCTGCATGATTAATGGCCTACGAAAACCACTCATTTCCGCACTGTGTTATACTGCCTGCCCGCGGTGGCATTTGAATTTTTTTTGGATTGGGTGTTGACCTCTACTGTTGCCCATCTTTTTCTTCAGTCAGCTGGAAAAGGGTTTTTAATACCAGTTCTTGATTGCTTCTGATTGTTTCAACTTGATCTTGATTGATTTCAGATATCAAATGCCTCTCTTTTGATATTTTTTCGATCTTTGTTTTTATCAACAAGGATATAATCTCTGGACTTGCGTCCAAGTGCTTTCTCAATCAAAGCTTTTGTTTTGGGTTTGGATTTGTAGGTTGGTTGCATCTTCTAGATTGCTTAATGATTAGAAAAACATTTCTTGCTCATATTTGAAGAGACATTTTCTTGTTAGTTTTTATTTTTATCTCCATTGAAAGATCGATTTGGTTGTTTGTTGAGTGTTTTATTTTCATTGGTTTCTTATCCTTTCTTAGTTCCATCCCTGTTTTTGGTTTCTGAAAAATAAAATAAAAAAGTAAAGTCTTTTTAGTTTTGAAGCAATCATTTATTCAGAAAATATTGGCATTTGAAATATTGAAAGTGAATGAATAGTGAAATTACATTGTTAATGATTGTTTGGTACTACATTCAGAAAAGGGAATTGTACATCTTAGTTTTCATTGTTCTAGAAAAATTCTTTCTCCCTACTGTAGATAGAATTCATCGAACAAAAGTTTGCATCATTCATTTATATTTACACGTTATTGGGTCAAAGTCTCACATAACATTGGTTTCATTCCCGTCTCCCTCTTGAGTAACAACAACCTTTAATAATATTGTGAAACTCTAGAATTCAACTAGTAACTTTTTCTAGAGCTCTTTTACACCAACATTAGCTAGGATAGGGCTTTGGAATAGGCAGTGAGACACACTCTCCAAAGTAAAAAACACACAACAATATCTTGTGATAGGGAGTGTCCAAATCCATTTGCAACATTTTTTCCTGGGAATCCCTTCTCACACAAGGGTCAAACTTGAGGTCGCATTGAGATTGGAAAAGTCACTCACCCTACTTTGTTGGTCTCAGTGTAGAGATTGCACATATTATGGGGGTCGCTTGAGGGTATACCCACAATGATGAGTGGAATCCTCTCAAGTTGATTTCAGGCTCGATACCCTTCCCTTGCATGTGGATTGGACTGTCGACTATTCCCACAAGAATCACTGTTGTTCATGGTAACTATACTAGCCTATCTTCTTAGGGTCTTACAAAAGGTGACTGTGGAGGGGCAAGTCTCCACAGTACCTGGAATCGACGTTGGCTAGACTCACTCGGGCTCCTTGGAGGGTATAGCCACGATTATGTGTGGGAGATTGCACCAGGGTGTAAGTCCGTTAAGCAAGTTGTCAACATAAATTTTCCACCCTAGCCCAGCCCCTTCTTGTCTCGATATCGCGACGTTGGATTTCATCACCAACTAGTGACTTCAGAATAGGAAGGTCTTTTTTGCTTGGTTTTGATTCCTAGATTTTACTAGCGCATGATGTTTGTTTACTTAGTTGGCCATAGATTTTATCCATAGATTTTTTGGTTTCTCCAACATAGACCCTCCCCATCGTTTGTGCAGGGTATAGGGACTTCCACCAGAAAACATGGAAGATTCTACCCCTATACCCCCTCACATGTCAGAGGGCTCTCCTCAACAGAGTGAGGTCTAGGATACCAACGTAACATAAGAGGAAGGTTCGACCTCTTTGGAAAGTTTCTGAATTATTTCCGATTCTATGGAAGCTTTCCACATCCCTCCTGGATATGAAAGACATTTTCTCCGAATGAATTCTACCGGGGAACTTGTTGTTGTTTCTTCTAGAACTCTAACCGGACCTTTTGGAGCCGATGATCCTTTCTGGACTACTGACATAGTTAGAATCCCACCTCGTACAGTACGAGACCTTTATGGTTTAGGGGCAGGAGAAGATATACTCGCCATCCCTGAGCTACCCGAGACGTTCGTTGTCCTCATAGTCTCCCTAGGTCATTTTTCCAGTACAATTGCCTATCTCTTTGCTGGCTCAGAAGCTCAATCAGTTAGCCCTATTTCAACCATCCCTTTTCAAATGGCCCACTCTACAATTCTTCCTCATGCTATGACTATTCCTTCTGGAAAGATAGTGGTTAACCATGCTCCCATTGGTACGCCACATTTTGCTAGACCTACCCCTTTTCTTCCTCTTGGGTATCATGCTTTGAATCCTTTTGCTACCATCCATACCCAAATTCCATCCGGAGTACCACTTGGGCATAATATCTCTGCTGGTTATGTTCCCATGCCTTCCCAAGTCCTCTCCGGAGGGTCTTATCCACCTCTTCATGGTGGATCTAGCCCTAGTGTCTCCAATCCAAATGGTATCACTCATCATCTATTCACTTCCAGTTATCATAATCTCGATGGGGGGAAATATTATGCTGGGGGGAAACCTCAATCCGGGGGTCGCGCTCAAATTGGGACACCTCCTCCTTATGGAGGATATCCTCAGGTTGGAACTTATAATTCACAAACTGGACCGAATGCATCAAACTTGTTAGGTCACCTTTGGAACCTTCAAGATAACCCACAACCCTCTGGGGGACAACCTTCTCAAACCAGTGTTTCAGTACCCCTGAACTACGGTCAACCATATCTAGGTTCTTTGAATCCCACTTGAGGCCTGAATGTTTAGTCCAATACTCCTTTCCAAGGGAACATCCCTAACCAACCCTACCCCATGGGCTATGTGCATCCACACCCACAACTGACTTTGCCTGGATCTTCACATTATATGCAAACTGCTTATAGTCCTACTGGTATACTGATGGGACTTCCTCCCCAATGTCACTAGTACCCTCACGTGAATAGACAGTTACCCTTTTCGGCCACTTTGGACCTCCCCGATCTGTCTAGAATTTTGAATGACCCTATCCATCACTCTCCTCATTAGCCTGTCATACCATCCAAACTCCCATCTGACATTCCTAAGTTCAATGGTAAACCAAGAGAGGATCCGAACAATCATGTAATGACTTTCCACCTTTGGTGTTCATCCAACTCTTTGATGGATGATTCCATTCGGTTACGCCTTTTTCAACGAACTCTCATGGTTTTAGCCGCAAAGTGGTATATATAATTACCACGAGGCTTCTTCACCAATTTAAACACCATATCTATGGATTTCCTCACTCACTAACATTTGCCAATCCGTTATGAAATGAGAACCAAGATTTTGAGTTATTTCAAACAAAGTAAAGCACTCATATCTCTGATCACATTCATGAGTGGAGACAAAGACGACGTCTAATCAAAATCGATCTTCCTGATCAGTTATTAGCAGAGTGGTTCACGAAATCCTTCGTTAATGACATATATAAAGACATTTCTATGGGTGGATTTGTCACAGAAGAACAAGTGATTAGTCGTGCCCAGTATCTCGATCTCGTTTATTCACAAACGGGTACTCTTTACGATCTTGTTCTTGATGCACCTCATCCTTCTACCACGACCACCTCAATGACCCCAAAATCTTTTCATGCCACTAATGGTGTGATAGGTACTTTCCATGCTCAACCTCAATCAACACAGACCTCTCACACCACACCCAAATCCCATGCTTCTAATGTTCAAACTACTCCAACGCCCACCCCTCCCACCGGTAAAACTTCAGAAGTGAACGTCGTTCAATCGAATCCTACCAGTAAGAATAAATCTAAAAAAGGGAAGGGTAGGAATAAGGAGGATAATAATAACAACCCACAATCCAATAAGGCCAAGACACAACCTGCTGAAGATAAGGATAAATGTAAACCTTGATATCCTTTCCTTATCTATGGTGATGATCACTACACGAAGGATTGTACGAGACGTCCTGAGGTCACGAAGTTCCTCCAAGGGACCCCAAAACCTCCTACCCTTGACATCTTGTCTCAACCCTTCCCTTCTCAACAACAAGCTCAATTTGTTATCCATGATCAACCTTCTTCCTCCACCACCTCCTATATACTTATGTGTAATGGTGATTCAAAGAAGAATGACATCACACTTACAACTCGTGCCAAAGATTACCCTTCCTCCAAGGATAAGGTTGACGATATACCACCTTCGTTGGTTCAACAATCTCCCTCGACTCCACCTTATAATGGTCCTCTTCATCTTGAACGACTAAAACCTGATACAGTCCTTTTCCCTCCTCCCAAGGGCATGGTTCGAAAGTCTACTTTCAATCCTCATGCACATGTTGCCCAAAACTATAGTATATTTTAAGACCTGGCACAAGCACCATCTACGATGTCAACCCTCGAAGTCCTTCAGAGTTGTCCTACACAACAAAAGGCACTGTTGAAAGCTATCGGTGGAATCGACCCTATGGATACAAATTTAATAATCTTTGACTTGGAATATCACATTCCAAGGTTACCCCCTCAACACGCATTTCAAATACAAGTTGTTGTCTCTAACAAGAAAATTTGTAGAACAATTATTGATGAAGGTCCCTTGACGTGTTTCATGTCTATTGCCTGCTGGAAAGCCATTGGCTCTCCTCCCTTAATTGAATCACACAACACACTCAAAGCCTTTAATATCTCTATATTTAAACCTTACGGTGTCCTCCCTTTGTTGCCTGTTACGTTAGAAGGAAAAACGGTCAACTTTGAAGTCGAGGTATTTGATGCTCCTCTCAATTACAACCTTTTACTTGGATGTATCTGGATCGATTCCATGCGTGCAGTTGTGTCTACTCTTTTTCGCATCATGCATTTTCCACATCAGGGAAAAGTCATTACGGTAGACCAATTGGCCTTCTTCAACTCTGACACACGTACCAACAATGTACCTTTCATTGCAAAGGCACCCCCTGGATACGAGAATGTCGGTGTGGGTCTACTAAAAGATTCCACTCTGATGGGTACTTTCCCAATCCAACCACCTGGCGTTCCACCTCCTTTGGTTGCCTCAATTAACATGATCTCTGCCTTTGTCCACGAACATCCCTAGTCATTTGACCCATGGATAGTACCCGAACCTGGTGATTATCTCTACTACGACAAGTAGATACCTTTAAGTCTGATTGAATCCACCTATCAAGCCATTCAATCGGCATCCCCCTCTACCCTCTCTCTTGTCGATTCATCTACTGATCCTTTTCATGTGATTTTTACCATAGATGAGATGATTATGTCGGTTATGTCTATGGAGGACACTCCTTGGGATGATGGACATCATCATTCCATTCTCTTCCTGGAACAACACACCCTCGAGAGTTACCAATGGATTTCGACTACGTCGACCATTGCCGTCATTTCTTCCGTTCTCAAGTCCACACACAATGTGTTATATGAAGGGAACTTAAGTTGTATTTCACCCACGACCCCCCTCGACATATCCACTAAACCTGGAGTTGTCGAAAATGTGCACATCGGAGCTTCGTGTTCCACTCTTGAAGTTGTCATGTATAAATCCCTTTTTCAAGAGTTTTGTGACGTCTTCACATGGAGATATGAAGAGATGCCTGGTATTGACCCTGATATTGTTGTACACAAAATAAAGACATACCCGGGTGCTAAACCCATCCAGCAAAGAATTCTCCCGGTCCACCCTTGGAAAGAAGCCGCTATCAAGCTTGAAGTCGAAAAACTTCTTAAATATGGCTTTATTTATCCAGTGGATTTAACTTATTGGGTATCCAATCTAGTTCTGGTTAACAAGAAACAAGGTATGATCCGTGTCTATGTTGATTATAGGGATATCAACAAAGCTTGTCCTAAGGAAAAATTTCCTACCCCCTTTGTTGACCAAATCGTCGATGATTTCACTGGAAGTGAAGTATTCTCTTTGATGGATGGTTTCTCTAGATATAATTAGATCAACATCTTACCCGTGGATCAACATAAAACTGCTTTTATTTGTCCTTGGGGCACTTTTCCCTACCGGAAATTGCCCTTCGGTTTAAAGAATGTTGGTGCCACCTTTCAACGTGCTATGTCTTATTCTTTTCATGATATTAAGCACATTTTACAACCATATTTAGATGAACTACTAGCACATTCCATGCATCATAGTGATCATCCGGCCCACGTCCGAGCCATTTTTCTTCGTTGTCGGTTCTATCGTATACGCTTAAACCCACACAAATGTGTCTTTTGCATGGATTCCAACCGACTCTTAGGATTTATTGTGTCACGTCAAGGGATCTGGGTAGATCCTTTGAAGGTTGAGGCCATTCTCAACCTCCCTCCTCCTTCTTCACTTTGCCAGCTACAAAGCTTGCAAGGGAAGGAAAAATTTCTACGTCGTTTTATCCCAAACTACACTGAGTTAACACTCGGATTTACTTGACTATTAAAGAAAGGATCTGAATTTGTATGTGACACGACTGCCAACAAAGCCTTCGATGCTTTGAAATTGACTTTAATCCATACCCACTACTTTTCCCCTCCCGAGTATAGTCAAGATTATTTCCTTTATCACGCTGCTTTGGATTTGACCATCACCATGGGTCTGGTCCAAGAGGACAATTCTCATGACAAGCATGTTATTTATTATTTGAGTCGGAGTCTCATGACTACCGAAGCCAAGTATATACATGTTGAAAAATTGGCCTTGGCAACTATTCAAGTTTTCCAACGTTTTCGTCACTATACCCTTTTACGCAAGACCATTGTGATTTTCGATTGCAACCCTATGCAACACATTCTTACACACCAGTTTCTCGGGGGAAAATACTCCAAATGGATTGTGATACTCCAAGAGTTTGACTTAGAGTTTGAACGTGCTAAGTCTAAGAAATCCTTGGTGTTTGCCAAATTGATATGTGACCTTCCCTATTCTGAGACGGAAAATGTAGCAGAGGATTTATTACCCGATGAATCCCTTTTTTTGATTAGTTCTGATGACCTTTGGTATGGAGATATCATTATATATCTCTAGACTCAGACTTTTTGGCCCGATTTTTCTAGTACTGACCATCGTCTCATACGTTACCAAGCCCGTCAGTATATCATACTCGGTGATACTCTTTATCGTTGTGGATTTGACTCCATTTTTTGATGATGTCTCACTTATGATGAGGCTGAGAAAGCTTTGAATGACTGCCATTCTAGAGCATGTGCTGGTCACATGTATGGGTATGCTACTACCCAAAAGATCTTACGAGATGGGTATTTTTGGCCTTCTCTATTCAAAGATTATATTATTGTCTTCCAAAAATGCCACACTTGCTAAACATACAACAACAAAATAAGATCTCACCCCGCTCCCTTACATCCTATAGTTTCCATTGGACCCTTCACTAAATGGGGCATTGGTTTCATGACATGTAACCCTCAGTTGGTCGGGGGGCATGGGTACATTATTGTAGCCATAGATTATTTCATGAAGTGGGCCGAGGCGATGCCTACATTCAACAACACATGAAAAAATGCATCCCTATTCATCTTCAATCACATTATTACACGATTTGTAATCCCACAGGCTATTGTTACCGATCACGGTAGCCACTTTCAAAACTTTATGATGTCTGAGCTTATGAAAAATTTGGGTCTTCGACATGAAAACTCAACCCCCTACTATCCACAGGCCAATGATCAAGTCAAAGAAATAAACAAACTACTTATTACCATGCTTCGACAGATTATCGAAATTCACAAAATGAGTTGTCACACGATGTTGTTCTCAGAATTGTGGGCCTATCAGACATCCGTGAAGTCAATCACGGAGTTTACACCCTTCCAATTAGTGTATGGTTTAGAAGTTGTTCTACCGATTGAATGTGAAATTCCATCATTAAAACTAGCCATCAAACTTCTCCCAAACACCTTTGTTGAGGAGGAACGTCTGTTGCATCTTATGCAATTGGATGAAACCCATCATGATTCCATCCTAGTTATTGAAACACATAATAAAATCATGAAATCCCAATATGACAAACATGTCAAGCCACGTGTGTTTTCTAAAGGTGATCTAGTTCTCCTCTATGAACAAGATTGTGATTTGCTAGGAGTCGGAGAATTTGAGGCTATGTGGTGAGGCCCTTATATTGTTAAAAGAGTGTTGGAGAAGCGAGCATACGAGTTAGTATATTATGATGGAATTCCTTTGAGTGAACCCAAAAATGGGCTTTACTTGAAGAAGTACTACGCTTAGCCTATCTCTGCATAAGCACTTGTATTTTTACTATATCATACTCTTATGTGTTACTTTAGTGTGTTTCTGCTATTTGACTTTTACCCCTGGCTACTTAGTCTGCATTGTGTTTGGTCTCCAGATGTCGATGTTTTCTCTACCTTATATTGGCTTCGCCGATGGTGCTAGCCGTAGTACCTAGAATTTAGCTTCTTCTGCTTGGGAAATTTATGCACCCTCAAATGAACTTATTTGTCTACAAGGTGTTTGTCTCAGTCGAGAAACCAATAATATCTCAAAGTATAGCACGATCATCGAATTATTGACTAATGTTATTTCACTTGGGATTCATCGCTTCATTATACGACTTGATTCACAACTAGTAGTACTACAATTAAATAATGTCTATACTATCCGAAGCCCTAATCTATTACGGGTATATTTACAAATCCGCCTCTTGGAACATCATTTTGATTATATTGAATATAAACACATTCCTAGATGTCTAAATACATTAACTGATTCTCTAGCTAATGATGTATTAGACAGACATTTGAGACATTTGTAATTCCAATCACATTTCACATATTGTACAAAAAACAGAGTAAACTGGTAAAAGACTCATGTATATATATATAATGATATAATGTTTACAAAAAGAGTTTTCATCCGAAGATCAAAATATCAAAATATATAGCTTATGGCCCCTACAAAATGGCATTATGGATGCCTCTCGCGATAGCATACTACTACTCTCGCTACCCTATGTAGTAACCGACTAAGTGAGCTAGATACGCCTATAGTATGGCGTTGATAATGCCTCGAGATCTCCTCGATGGATATATCAGGGATGTCTATCGTCACACCTTCCAGGTTCTTCTCTATCACATCATAATCCTCAACAACCCATCCAACTACTACACGTGCCTCTCCTCACCTCTAAATAGGAGAAGAGCCCAGGGGTCGATGTGGCCCTACATCTGCATGATCACAATTTTTTGATTAGTCTTTTGATCGGAAACACAAAAACATTAAATACTTTAAAACTCATAAAAACATTTTAAAAAACAAATATCTTTCTTACCTAGATATCCCCACTGAGATCCCTCAGGGAGAACCAAATCTAGATCACCCCGAAAGTCTAGACTGACATAAGCATAATCATCAATCATCAGGATTTGTGGTCCCAACCAATTGAAGAATGCGTCGTCATACTTCACAATTCGGCCCGCCACATGCCGTGTCATCAGGTCACACCATATTTTCATTCTTGGGTCTCTCAGGGCTGGTATTCCCCATTCCACTTGCAGGCATAGGTGTGGATTTCTTTCTAGGAAGAAAGATACTAAAATGGACCCATAACCGAACTGTTTTAGGTCCCCATTCTTTATTTTCGTGAGTTGGGTTTTCACACCAATTGAATACTCAAGGCCCCAAGAATTAAATAGCATATTGAAAGTAACTTTGGAGTGACATATGTGGCAAAGCACTCCCTACCATCTGTGAAATAGTAAAAGGATGGTTCTGAGGGTCAAATCTCTCACACCTCGGATTGCTACTTTTCCTTTACATCTTTCTGCATCAAGTTCGCAATGACGACGAATGTACTCACTCATGGGAAATCCACCACCTCGACCACTTGTCAGAGTCATGCTCTCCCCATGATGTGACAACCCCATCAGGAAATAAATATCCTCAATATCCAAAGAGAGGACATGAACACCCATGTGGAACACTTGTTGTTCTGAATCCCACATATGAACCAGATATTCTAGTAATCTTCGTTGGGCTCTCATGCCCTGAACTTTGAATAATTTTAATAGACCACATTGCCAGAGTGCATTCAAGGTCCCTGGATCATTTAAATCCATGAGATCATATTATTCATGCTCATGCTCTCTCCATTCCAACATCTTTGCAAGCAAACACCTGCATGTGAAACAAAGAAGATCTTTGGCATAGTTTTTCAACTTTTTTTGGGATTTTTGTTGAGTCAACGTTCACTTTTCATTTTAGTTTTCCAGCCGCCATGATCAAACTTCAAGTACAGTGAAGAATTTCCATGAGTGCACCTTAATGCAGTTGCATAAATCGTTGATTTCCACAGGGCCCATTATAGGCCACTTGCGGTGGCCCCAGTGCACGAATAGCAGTCCCAAATCATCAAAAAATCCTGATTTTTTACCATTAAAAGAAAAAATTAATCCATTGAAAAGATAGAAGATGAGATTCTTACCTGTTTTACACAATCTTTTCGTTGAATGATCCCCTGTGGCCTCCGCAATCCTTCGCCAAAGTTGAGGTAAAAAAATGAGGGTTTTTGGTAAGTTTTTGACCAAGTGCAAATAAAATGGTGAAAAAGACTTTTGCTTCTATTTATTACTTTTTTATCATTTTTCCTAATATTTTGTTTTATATAAATACATTTTAGTCAAAAACCCATTAACTCTAAAGGTCTTGTAAGTGTTTTGTTCCTTGCATAAAAAAATTTAGGACCTCGGACAACGAAGTATAAACGGTTTTGTTTTTCGATTTGTTTTTGTTGCATGTACAATTACTTTTTAGGGTTTTTCAGAAAAACCTCGAGCATAGTCTTTGTTTGTTCTCGGGCTCGAAAATCAATGAGAACGTAATCGAGTATACTTTTTTCATCTTTTGTACTCATTATGGTAACACAAAAACAATGAAACCTGTGGAGAATTCTTTAAGCTCTTTTCATGCTCCCTAAAAACGAAAAGATTGTCGAGTGACCTTGTTATTTTCACGCTTGTAAAATTATTTGAAGAAAACATTTGATGGGCGATAGTTTATCACTTTTTTGGTCCTGTCAAACTATTTTACGAAAAAGGAACTGAGAGAGTTCTCTTTTAAGTGTTTTTCTAGACTCTATAAACATGAAAAACCTTCGAGTTTTCTATCCTTTGACTCATTAAACAAACATCGACAAACCCACACGGGACCAAAACACTCCTTCTTAGGGTTTTCTAAATGTACTCCGAGGGACTCGTCCAAAGGATGAGATTGAATTGACAAGCATATGTTATCCTCCTCAAGCTTGCGTAAAAATAAAGAGGTACTTGCCAGAAATGGTGGGGGAAAATTTGGGAAAGGAATGTGTCTCTGTATTTGTATTAATGGCAGTAAGCGTCACTCTTGAACATGACACCCCTCTTCATCATTTGAATCTAGGTTGGGTAATCCATTTTTCTCTTGTATGACCTTCTACAATTTCACATTTTGGGTCGTCTTTGAGTCAATATTTCCAATATCATTGTCGTGTCATTCATATGTTCAAGAGAAGTTCAACTGAAACCTTCTATCAAGTCAGTCATCTGCAATTATCCATTCTTACCATGTCGGCCTTCCCTGTGTTAGTCCCAAGTCACATATGTATTTTGTTCTACCCTAAATTTGTTACTTATTTCATGTCATTGATGGGGGATACATCAAGGCCCTCCTGTGACTAGTCTTTTCCTGTCGACTTCATCTCATTATCCAGGAAAAAGACTTATAAATTACTTAGTACCTTAGAGCTTGCATGCCTCAATGGAAAATTTCTTCTCTTTCAATAGTGGATTCACATCATTGATCCCTGATCGAGAGATTCTGTCAAGTGTTCGACTTCAACTCATTGATTCACACTTGTTGGATTGTACTGGAGTACCTTGGGAGTCATTCACATCAATGGTGATTTCCCTCGCACTTGTTAACAATTTTCATTAATGACTAGTAATCAAGTGGTTTCTATTCACGTTCGACTTCAACATCTGTAATCATGTGACTAGAATCGTACTAATGGACGATGGATTGAAGACCCTGGAATTCATCATTTTTTGGTCTAGGTTGCGATGGAATATTTGTGATTTTTTTTGACACATAGATCCACCTTGTATGTCTTGTGGCTATGTTCATACTTGAGTTTTCGATGCATGGATCCACAATGTATTCCTAGTGTCTATGAAGAATCTTGTTGACATGGATCCACATTGTATAATTGGTGGCCATGACCTACATTTATGATTTCAATCATTTACGGTCTGAACATGGGAATGCCTACTTCAGACATGGTGTGATATTGTACATATGCTTGATTGTTTGCAGGTTCCTAATTGGTGCGCCCCTAGTTCTTGACACATACATGCTTATTTTACAAAGTATTTCGACTATCTCGAGTTCCAACCTCATACTTTGGGGGGCATTCTATTAAACATTATTTTGGTCACCCTGATGATGATTACATAAACAGGTGTTCAAGTTCCCAATATGATCTTTTTCCTGAGAAAAGCAACCTCTTTCCACCCTTTCAAGATGCATTTTTGGAAGGCTTCCGCAGGCTTCTCCCTTTACACAGTGCGGAAATCCCTGATTTCCAATTTCCGCAGGCTGAACTATAGCCATCCCACGGGATTTCCGCAGGCTACTATATAGGTAGGTCATGGCGACACTTTAAAACTAAAAGAGAAAATAAGTTCTAGTAGCTTCTAGAAGTGGAATCTTCTGGAAATATGAGGTGGCGTCTGTATGGTTATGATCTTACTAACTTCTTTGATTTGATGGGATCATCCTCATCTCTTTAACCACTTCAGTTTCTCCTATATAATGATAGGCTTATCATGGAAAAGTTTAGAGGTACAAGCATAAAGAAGTATAGAGTCTGAAGAAAGAATAGGCTGAAGACTATGTGAAGAATCCTATTTCAAGTGATGCTTGAGGTATCCATTCATTCATCAAGATTTTGTGAAAAGTATTCATGCAAATGTCGGAGAAAATGTATGTGTGTGTCAGAACAAAGGGCCACTGAAAGGGAACTTACAACATCAAGGCGATTTGGTTGTATCTTCTACCTTTCATTAATATAATACAGTGGCACGTCTCTTTCCCATAAAATGATTGATATTTTATTACATGACTCCTTGATCACATGTTTAGGTTGTCATTGAATTTCACTATTGCTGATTTCACATTGGTTGATTTGTGTTATTGTAGACTTGATATCATAGGAACATTGGAGTAAGGCAGGACCAACAAAGACATAAGGAAGTGATTCATAAGGTATGTTATCTATTCCTTCTTTGGTAGTTAAATTCAATGATTGTAACCTAGGGAAAGCATCTTGTTCCGTCTTGTTTTGTTCTAGATCCAGGTGGATCTAGGGGGATTAGTTCATGTTCGCATATACCAATTTACCCATTAACACACTTTCAAAAAATGGGTTGAGAATTACTGCACTGTCTCTTTTGGCGCTTTCTTCATGTTATTGTATTGTGTAAGCAACTGCAAAGGGTTTTTCTTATCTCCCCATTTGTCTAGGAACGACACCTCGAATGTCGCAAAGTCCCAATTTCTCGCAAGTGGGAGGGATTTGAAGCACTTTATTACATCTCTCGAGAGGCTTTGCATGAACAACCACATCTTTGCATCCATGTAGTCCACCTCCTCTAGGTCGATGAAATTCTTAAACCAATCTAGGTGCTTCTGAGAAGAAACATTTCCCTCAGTGTCGTAGAGCCTGGTGCTTTGGCTATAATTCTAAGGCAAGTCATGAAATTGGGCTGGAAGGATGAGAGGAGTGAAATGAGAGGACATAGATTAAGGAGGATTAAGATTCTAGGGGATATTATTTGATATTAGGCCTCGAAATTTCTTCGAGTCGAAAATAATTTCATTCAAATTTGTCTCTGACTTTGACCGGAACAAAGTTTTCTCAAATAATGTGTCAAACTTGAGTTCGTCAATGCTCTGTGCACCATCTTTGGGAAAGGATAGAATTTTGTCTAGGTAGTAGAATGGGTCCGACGCTAGTTCTCTAGCCTTGCACAAAATCTTCTCGGAGTTGTACACTGGTTCCGAGGGATTTGGGTCAGGATTCGCTCTAGTGTAAACTGTCTTGGGAGTTAGGTTTCTTGAACTGTGCTACTTGAGGATACTAGTTTGTTTGGACTAGAGTCACCATGGTAATGGTTTCAACCGGTATGGATGTTCATCCCTTTGTTACCCTCAGGGGTCAAACTACAACGTTGTCATTCTCCCACTGAAAATCTATTCAATTTTCTCCCCGACAATGACGCCATAATTTTAGCACTCTGTAAATCTATTTGGTTGATAAACAGACGATGAAGGTAACTTTTTCAACCAACTTTGAGACCCGAAACTAGACTTTCGGATCTGGAGAGGGATCTCTCAGAAATGGTGCGGTCTCTGCACAGGATATGAGTTTGAAAACAATGGTTAGATTTAACACCTATGATAAAATGGGTTCTGGTTATATTGGTGCAGAAAAGTAAGACTTGGGCTATGGGGTCAATCTGAGGAAGAGATAGGAAAAATGACTCAGTGATTGGATTCGAGAGGAGAAGGCTAGGCGAGGAACAACCTTCAGTGTAAATCGTAAAGTGTGGCGAGAGAAAAACACATGAAGTAGCTCAAGAGCACCGTTGTGGACGAATTCAGAGTTATCTTGAGAGGAAAACATTTTGTCTATGTGGCACGAACAAGGGGCATAGTACAAGGAATCTACAGGTTCTATAATTCGTTCTGAAATAGACAGAAAAAGATATGAAATATAGATAATAGGAAATCACATACACAAAGAAAGAAGCACAATACATCCAACTATCACAACTAGAATCTTTTTAGCAAATCACAGGACCTTTGCATTAAATTCCAGTCAAAACTTCACATTACATACAATAGCTATTGTCAACCAAAATTTTCCAACCAACCCGACTTACATCGAAAAGATGAAATATATAAACGAGGATGTCTCTTGGGCTACCCTGCGTCCTAACTTCTAACACTTAGAACTAGGAAAACTAAATAACATGTGATGGAGACTCTTCACATAATGTTTCCAAAAATAGACAATAATCACGCCCTTTTACTTATGATTGTTTGCAATTTTTCCACGTGATCTGATCATCGGTCAGGCTCAGGTATGGAGAAAATATGTTTCACCGTGTTCCTTTAAGAAGGTGTCCTAGCGAACAGGTGTATGTCAGGAGTTTTTTGTCTTCAAATAACGGCTTCAACTTCAGTGATGTGACCATTCACCGAGAGATTCACGCAGTAACAATTGTTAGATCATTGTGGCCATTATCAAAATGGTAGTGTACCTCAGGGAAAAATTGTCTTTCAAAACTTCCAAGATTTGTCTCATATTTAGCGGGTGCAGAGGCGGGCACCAACTAAACTTGTTTTTCCTATGTGCTAGTGAGAGCTACATGGGATCCTTTCTCGGTCGTTTCACATTCTCTAGAATGTTTCACATGCATTTCTTTCGTCAGTCTCTATTCTTCTTGCAGCTGTACAATGGTTACTTGTGCCTCTATGAGATACCTCTTCAACCATGCCACGTTCCCTTCACGTCCCTGCGTTGTGGATTCTTCCATGGCCTTTGTCTCTAGTTATCATTGTAATTCCATGTTCTCCTGATAGAGCTCAACGATGGCCAGTTTCTCTTGCTGCAGTTGCTGAAATAACACTTTCTCATTCTCTTCTATGATATTCACTTTCCTTGTTCTTCTCTTGTCTTCGCGGCTTGATCCCCCAAGAGTTTCTAGCCAAATGGCATGCCTGAGTCACTCTTCAGCTACCAACCCGACACAATTTTCTTCTGAAATTTGAGCTTCAACGATCTCTTGGTTTTTCCTCGGCCTACCCCTCCTCCGAGGAATTTGTTTTCAGGGAGAGAGAGCTCTTTCTATCTTCCCTTCCTGTGGAAATCCCTCTGTTTTAGATTTTTCGTGAATTGATCCGGTCTCCTATGCAAGTAAAGATATGGATTCTTTTACATTTTTGGGAATGCCTGTTGCAGGTGAGAATTCATCCCAGTCCCTTTGAGGATCATACCTTACAGTTATGCTACTTTGCATGGCTTTCCTTGCGCTTTGAGAGGTCACCATGGCATGACCAAGGTGAAATCTGTGCCCAGTGTATCCAAAAAATGCATGAGATGGGAAAAGGTTTTGATCACACTAAAATAGTAATGGAAAATGAAAATAGAGTTTTAGGCCTAGTTCTACGACTGGGGAGAATGCCGAGCATCCGAGATTTATAAAAAATCGACCAGGAAAAGAAATCATGTTGGAGGACAGTGAATTCATGGCGATGAGATGTTCCAAATCAAGTTGCAGGTTTTCCATGACAAATCCCCACATGCAAGATACATGTGACAAGGTTTGTTGGTCATGCATGATACAGACGTTGTGATTTTTCATTCCCTCGGCCTCCATGATGAACTAATAATAATTGTTGTACTTGCTGTCGTGACCTCTATTAACTACTTGACTAGACCTGGGCCACGTAGAGATTGGTTTCTCGACAGGACTCAACTTTCTTGGAAAATACATACTCGTACCCCTTATACAAGTTTCATATCTGACATCCCTTCCCTTTTCCAAGGGCCAACTAGACACTTGCTGGCCTCAAACTTACGGTGTTACGTACCTAACTTCACATTTTTGGGAGCATGGGTCGCAACGTAATTTTAAAACCGACTCTAAATTTGGAAAACAAAAATGTCGGCGCTAACAATACCGACGAGACAAATACAATCATCTCATAGAACCAAGTATGGATTAGTAATATATTCTACTCAAGAGGTGTCTCAATGACCTCTACCACCACAGAGACATTCTTTCCACCTAACTAGATGGGTAAGGCGTTGATTATTCCATGAGGCTAAAACATGTGTCCATCGAATGATTTTAATAGTTTCACAGACATGTCGAGCTTAGGATATCGAAGGTCCTTCCAATAAGAAATGGACATGATGAAATTCGAGGCTCCTTCATCCACCACTGTCCGATAGATTTTTTTTCCCAATGATCGCAGTATGATATGAAAGGAAGCCTAATGGGAGAGCCTATGAGTAACCTGATTGGTCTCAAAGGTTATCAAACTTGACTCTGATGGATCAACCTCACCTATAGCATAAAACAAGTATTTCCACTGCATGGGGTATCTTTGGATGACTTCAAGTGCCTACATGGCACAAGGTTCCTGGGCTAAGTATTCTACACTATTGTATTTGTGGGAAGCCAATGTGTTGGGATTATGTGTTGGACATTGAAGAATGCCCTTTGGGGAGCGAAGTAGTGCATCAAGAAATGACTTCTCTATATAGAGAGGGACACTAGGATAGCATTAAGATGCCTCTTCTAGGGAAGCATTCAAAGGCTTGGGAATGTCATAATTTTTGGCTTGCATTTTCAAATTGACTATTTAGTCACACACAAAATGGAAACATTCAAGTAAGACCCCTCTTGGTGAGGGTTACTTACAATGCCCCTTGGTGGAAGGGAAGGATTTGTGGAAACCATGTTTTGAGGTTGAGGGGTAAAATGACAAGTTAAGACAACATGCTTCTTTGGAGCCCACTGCTATGCCAAAAAAAACTTTGTGGACCTCATCCTTCTAGGGAAACTGGTGAGTAGGGTGTTGTTCCCCACAAATCATGCATGGAAACAGACTATTCTTGTTTTCTCTAGTGCCCCCCTCCTGGAAATTTTGGGTAGAGGCAGTTCCTTTCTCATTAGTGGAATTTTTCTTCTTGTTCCTCTTTTTCTTACTTGCAGGTTGTTGAGGATTCTTCGTTTGTGTGAACTACAACAAATTCACAATGGAGGTTTGATAAGGGACCACAACAGTTTGAGAATTAGTGCCAACAACTAATTGTTTCATTTGAATTGTCATTTGACCCATTTGATCATCCAGTTGCTTAACAAATGGATGTGAAATATAACCAACCATGCCATCGACATGTGGTCCTGCGTTGGGTTTTCGTGGATCAGTTGATGGGTGAGGAACATTTGGAATGATGACATATAAAGTACCTAACCGAGAATATATCAAATCAAAATGTTGGGAACACAAAATGTCCTACCGCTGCGACCATAGCTACATCCCTAGCAATGGGTGATAAGAGGGACTTGGTAAAGCACTCTATTAGGATCTTATCAGGAATTTGAGTCTTAATCATGCTATGTTGTCTCCTCCACTCATATATATGATCAGAGATGCGAGTGGCATTATTTTGATTCAATGATGTCAATAGCTTAGTTCCTATCTCATACTGAATAGGCAATTGGTAGTGTGTTAAAAACGCCAAAGCCAGGTCGTTGAAGCTTATAAAAGAACCTCCTTTTAGTTCAATGTACCATTTGGCAGTGGCTCCAATCAGACATCTATGGAAAAGACATAGCCTCACACTATCATCCATCAATTAGTTGGATGAACACCAAAAATGCTAAGCCATAATGTGTGTAGAGGGGTCCTCTCCTAGCTTTACATCAAACTTAGGAATGTATGATGGTAGTTTGTGTTAGGGTCCTATAAATTATAGGAAATCTGATTATTCTGTTTTTATTTGTTGTTTGTCTCATGAAAAAAGCTGTTGGCTTGCTTGGTTTCCTCGGATGACTTTGCCCCTCCATCCACTTTTCCCAATCCTTAATTCACTTCCGTGCCACTCACTCCTGTACCCATTCATCCCATTCACCTCATCATTCTCCTGTCAATCTTTCCTGAATAAAACAAAGTTAGATAACCTAGGATAGATAATTAAATAAAATATTGATTAGTTTAATAACTGATTAAATTAATGATTTAAATAATTAGTAATTAGGTTAGTAATTAGGATACTGTAAATAATGATAATTTTCCATAGTTAGTATACAAGTTAAAGCTATTAATTAAATAATGTAATGTTAATTAAATAATTTAATAGCATTAAATTGTATATAGTTAATACTATGTAATAAGGTAGCATTCATAAATAATAATAATAACGATATATAAAACCATATAATAAATATCAATAAATATAAAATAAAAACATTATAAAAATGTTTTAAAAATTAAAAAACATATAATGAATATTAATAAACTTAACAATTAAAAACAAAAAACAAAACAAGAAAACAAAATATAAATAAAATAAAAATAAAACAAAAAATAAAAAATACATATAATACAAAACAGGTAAAAACAAAACAAATAATAAAAATACATATAAAAACAAAGCAAATAATAAAAATACATATAAATTTTAAAAACAAAACAAATAATAAACAAAAAATTATAAATAAAACCAAAACATGTATCCTAAGTTTATTAATCACCCTCCTGTACTTCATACGTCATATTCCACTCACATCCCATCCCATCCACCAAACAAATCAACGACCCATATTATTTCGGACCCCCACTTGCCATCTGAACTTTAATTGGGGGGTTCAAAAAGAAGTTTTACCAATTCCACTTGTCACCTCCCTGTCATTTCGGAACCCCACCCTAATACCACTTACCACCCTAACCCCCCAAAAAAACCACCTTTCCCTCTTCGAAAACCACTTTCCCCAATTAAAAAACCATTTTTTCCCCTTTGGACCAATAATTGTCTGAGATGATTTTCGGGAAAACCAGGAGGAATTTTGAGAAACCCAAAGAGATTTTTTCTCAGAACGGGAGAAATAATAATAAACTCTCCCATATTTCTCATGGTTGTTACATATTGGGAGAATCAAGAGCATCTTTGAGCCCTATTTTTCGGGATTCAAGTTTTTCTTGTTTGAGACATCTATTTCAAACACAGACCCCAGATAGCTGGAGATTAATTTCAAAAAACCGATAGACATTTTTTCTCATAACAAGTTGATATACAAAAACCTCCCCCATATTTTACACATCTATCTCAAAGTGGGATAATAGAATACTTCCTTGGACCCTAACTTTTTTCAGAATTTTGGGAGGCGAATAATTCAAAAGGAACAAATGACAAAGATGAGAGGATAGTAAACAAATTTCATGGAGGTAGTTTCAACCTCATTCTAGATGTTAGTGGCATGAAGACACTTAGCAGCTAAATATCACCAGTCAATAATCAACAACTTCCATTAAAACAGTGCAAGAAGTCCGAACATATATGAAACATTCCTTTATTTTTGTGATTAGAGATACAATTAGATTCAGGGATGATTTTAGGGGCTAAATTTCACTCATGGGATAATTTTCCATGGTTTTTCCAAAAATGAGATTCACTATTTTAAAAATGATTCACCCAAATTCTATAGGACACAATTATTTTACCTTAAAAATCGCCAAAATTTTATAAAAACTATATAAAATCCTTAGAAATTTGAATATTTTTACAAAAATATCGCCAATCATTTATAGTTGGCATATGAAGGATTAGTAAGATTCGCCAAGGTTTCTACATTTAAAAATAAATTTCCATCCTTAAAATCATCCCTGGTTAGATTAGATATATCCTGCTCATTTATCACAAGGTATTTGTAAATAAAGTTATAAATACTTCTCATTCAGAAGTATTATGGGGGGACTTGCTGCTAGAGATGGTTATTTGGACTGTATCATTTTCCTGAACATTTTTTATGAATTAATAGAGTGCCCAATACTCTCATCAAGTAGAGATTCATCATGGTGATGTTCTAAGCATGTCTTTATATGTAATCCACATTTCCATTAATGTTTGTTTCTTCTAGTATTTGACTCAGAGTATATGTTTGAAATTCATGTTTGATGCTCCATTCATGTAGTAAATACTTATTATGTTTAAAGGATTGCTAGTTCAGAATTCATTTGTCTTCGGTGCTCTGTCCAAGGTGATCTATATCTTCTCTGTTTTCCTTCTAAAGTTACATTGAGAATTCTTAATTTCTCTCACTCTGATGCACTGTCTTGTTCTCTTTTCTTCTTTCATCTAAACATTATTTTCTGAAAAATAACGCCTACTTTTCCTTTGTTTTTAGAGAGTACCCATCTGTTATTGACTCACTATCATTAGTCTTCAGAATTTGACTCCATTTACCAATGGTATTTTCTCTCATGCCTATCCTACCATCCTTTTTAGAAACCAAACAAAACCCATCTTATACTAGAATCTGACCTCTATGAGCTAATTGCCAAATCTGTTGAGTATTTTTCAGTTGTGAGAGAGCCCTCTCTGGTTGTATAGGTCAGAATACAATCCAAAGCTAGTTGAAATAGTTACCTTTGTCCATTTATTTCTCATCCTTAGAACTTACAGAGTGCTAACATTTTGGAGACCATACTGGGGATCTTCCTCAAAAAAGTGTATCAAGTTCCATATCTCATTACTGATTGTGAACAGTGATCTGACACAAGAAGGATGAATTATTCTCTTGGCGACTCCATGTTTAAAGTATCCAGAGCTTCAATGTTTTCAAGGAGACTCTATGTTCAAAGTATCCAGAGCTTCAAAGTTTTCAAGGTGACTCCACTGTCAAAGAATCCAAATTTTAGAGCATTCATGGAAACTACAATACATGTTGATCATATTTCTTGCAAAACAAGATGAATGGGTATGTGATAAATCCTCTATCTTGTGAAGTTTTAAAGGAATTCAAGGATAGTTTAGCAGAGTTTCCAATTGATTAAAGTTTTTCAACAACCTTGTTTCATTGTTTGAAATCAAGAAAATTTTCTCCTAAAGGTAAAATTTGTTTTCTTGAGTTAGTTGTTGAAAGATTTGACAAGGATATTGAACTTTTGGATTCTCAGATTCAGTCATATAATTTCCAAGATCCTAAAAAATTCTTGGAAAATCTTTCACCTCCAAAACAAGAAGAAATTGTAATACCTTTTGATCTGCAAATTGATGAGGATTATGCTTTCAAGTACAAGACTGAAATTGTAGAGTTAGAATTAGGGTTTAACCTTGAAGATACAACTGATGATGAAATCATCCATGATCAACTGGTCCTTAAAGGCCTGGAAGAAAAAGTAATTAATCATGCCTTTATTGATCCTATAACAAACTACATGGAGGTTCTTTTCAGTTCAAGTATTCAACCATGTTTTCATTATAAAGATCAGGTCCATCATCAATTTCCATTACACATTACAACTTTGATTTTGTGGAAAAAATTTCAAGCTGCCCTTTTTATTGTGATAACAAACAGTCAAGCAGTCCGCTTGTTTCAACATCTACTTGACTGGCTTCATTGACATTTTTGTATTATTTGATTCAAAATGATTTTCAACAGTGTAGGGTAGGTAGCAATGTGCAAATAAGCTTAGTGCCCTGATCATTTTTTCAAGAATTATTTCCATTTTTAGTTTCAGATTTTAGTTTTCAAAATTATTTGGATCTCAATTTCAAGATTTTCAGTCACAAAGGTTTCATGACAGAGCAAGTTGAAGGTTTTGGGATCATCCCAATAGATAAGGAATTGGCCTGCATATTCAAAGATCTTTGGTTGTTGACACCTCTTAAAAGAGCTTCCATCCCCCATTGGAGCCTATGTTAGGGTCCTATAAATTATAGGAAATCTGATTATTCAGTTTTTAACTGTTGTTACTCTCATGACAAAAGCTCCTGGCTTGCCCGGTTTCCTCGGATGACTTTTCCCCTCCATCCACTTTTCCCAATCCTTCATTCACTTCTACGCCACTCACTCCCATGTCCATTCATCCCATTCACCTCATCATTCTCTCGCCAATATTCCCTAAATAAAACAAATTTAGAAAACCTAGGATAGATAATTAAATAACACATTGATTAGTTTAATAACTAATTAAATTAACAATTTAAATAATTAGTAATAAGGTTAGTATGATTAGGTTGATACTTAGGATAGTGTAAATAATGATAGTTTTCCATAGTTAGTATACAAGTTAAAGCTATTAATTAAATAATGTAATGTTAATTAAATAATTTAATAACATTAAATTGTATGTAGTTAATAGTATGTAATAAGGTAACATTCATAAATAATAATAAAAACTATATATAAAACCATATAATAAATATTAATAAACATAAAATAAAAAAACATTATAAAAATGTTTTAAAAATTAAAAACCATATAATAAATATTAATAGACTTAACAATTAAAAACAAAAAACAAAACAATAAAATAAAAATAAAACAACAAATAAAAAATATGTATAAGACAAAACACGTAAAAACAAAACAAATAATAAAAATACATATAAAAACAAAACAAATAATAAAAAACAAATTAAAAACAAAACGTTATAAATAAAACAAAAAACAAAACATTAATAAAACAAAAAACTATATCCTAAGTTTATTAATCCCCCTCCCATACTTCATAGGTCATATTCCACTCACATCCCATCCCAGCCACCAAACAAATCAACGACCCATATTATTTCAGACCCCCCCTTGCCATCCAAACTTTAATTGAGAGGGGGGGGGTTAGAAAAGAAGTTTTTACCAATGCCACTTGTCACCTCCATGTCATTTCGGACCCCCTCCCATAATACCACTTACCACCCTACCCCCCCAAAAAAACCACCTTTTCCTCTCTGAAAACTACTTTCCCTAATTAAAAAACCGTTGTTTTTTTCCTTTCGATCAATCATTTTCCGAGGCGATTTCCGAGAAAAAAGGAAGAATTTTAAGAAACCGAAAGAGGTTTTTTCTCAGCACGGGCCAAGTAACAATAAAATCTCCCATATTTCTCATAGTTCTTACATATTGGGAGAATAGAGAGCATATTTCATCCCTATGTTTCAGGATTCATCATTTTATTGTTTGAGACATATATTTCAAACCCATACCCTAGACAGTTGGAGATGAATTTCAAAAAACCGAGAGAGTTTTTTTCTCAGAACAAGCTGATCTACAAAAACCTTTCCCATATTTTACACATATATCTTAGAGTGGGAGAATCTAAGACTTCCTTGGAGCCTATTTGTTCATAATTTCGGGGGGAGAATAATTCAAAAGGGACAAATGGCAAAGATGAGAGGACAGTAAACAAATTTCGTGGAGGTAGTTTCTACCTCATTCCATATGTCAATGGAATGAATACACATAACAACTGAAGATCAATAGTCAATCATCAAAAGATTCCATTAAAACGGTGCAAGAAGTCTGAAAAGATATGAAACATTCCTTTATTTTTGTGATTAGAGATATAGTTAGATTAGATATATCCTACTCATTTATGACATGATCTTTGTAAATAAAGTTACAAATACTTCTCATTTTGAAGTATTACGGGGGGGGCTTGCTACCAGAGATGGCTATTTGGACTGTATCATTTTCCTGAACATTTTCTATGAATTAATACAATGCCCAATACTCTCATCAAGCAGAGATTCATCACGGTGATGTTCTAAGCATGCCTTTCTCTGTAATCCACATTTACATTAATGTTTGTTTCTTAAATTATTTGAATGAGAGTATATGTTTGGAATTCATATTTGATTCTCCATTCATGCAGTAAATACTTATTATGTTTAAAGGATTACTGGTTCATAATTCATCTGTATTTGGTGCTCTGTCCAGGGTGATCTATATCTTCTCTATTTTCCTTCTAAAGTTACATTGATAATTCTTAATTTGTCTCACTACGATATACTGTCTTGTTTTATTTTCTGCTATCATCTAAACATTATTTGCTGAAAAACAATGCCTACTTTTCCTTTGTTTTCAGAGAGTACCCATATGTTATTGACTCACTATCATTAATCTTTAGAATTTGACTCCATTTCCCAATGGTATTTTCTCTCATGCCCGTCATACAAGCCTTTTTAAAAACCAAACAAAATCCATCTTATACCAGAATCTGACCTCTGTGAGATAATTTCCAAATCTATTGAGTATTTTTCAGTTGTGAGAGAGTCCTCTATGGTTGTATAGGTCAGAATACAATCCAAAGATGGTTAAAATAATTACCTCTGTCCATTTCTTTGTTAGCCTTAGAAATTATAGAGTACTAACAGTTTGGATGACATTGTCAACCATGATGGTTCATGGGAAATAGGGTCATTTGTTATTTGAGACAAATATGGTAAATGAAGCATTGTGAGGGAAGGTAATGATTCAAATGAAGACTAGAAGAGATGTGAAGTCTATGTTGTCCAAGATGGACCTTGCAGTACCCCTATGTTGGTACTATTGAAGGGTTAGGGAGCTCGTGAAGAGTGAGTTCCTACTGGGATGGTGGAACCTCCAAGCACATGGATTCTCCCAAAACAAAAAATTTCCCCAAGAGGAAATGTGGACCCTCCTGGAAATATGTTCCTGAAGTTAGTCCTAGGGGAAAAAACCCCAAGACCAGATGTGGACACAAAAGTAAAAACTCCCCATGATGAAAAATTTCCCCTAAGGGATGTGCCCCTAGTGTTATCAGATAAATCAGTAGGTGCAGACACTAACATATCTCCCTAGATCCACCTGGATCTAGAACAGAACAGGACAGGACACAACTCTTTCCCTAAGTTGCAATCATTGAATCTACTACTAAGAAGGAATGAGTGACATACCTTTATATTGCTTCTTTAGGTCTCTGTTGTTCCCACTTCACTCCGGTTCTCTTGTGAAATCAGGTCCAAGACAACACAAACCAACCAAAGTGAAGATAACAAAGTATATTCAATGTCAACCTATGCATATGATCAAGGAGGTATGCAATAAAATAAGAGTGATTTTATGGGAAAGGGACATGCCGCTGTATTATATTAAATGAACGTAGAAGATACAACTAGATCGCCTTGATGTCACAATAGTCCTTTCAGTAACCCTTGGTTCCAACACACACACTTTCTCTGTATTTGCATGAAGAAGATCCAATACAACTTGATAGACCATATAGAGTCTTCAAGCTTCTGTCCAAGTAGGGTTCTTCACACAATCCTTTCACCAATTCTTCATTCAATATTTCTTAACCTTTTCCATGAGAAACCTATCAATATCTAGGAGAAGGAGGGATGGTTACATGGATGAGGACGATCCCACAAAATCATAGAAGTCAGTAGGATGCCAAGCATGCGAATGCTAACTCATTTTCTAGAAGATTCCCTTCTAGAACCTTCGTGACCTCTTCTCTTCTTCAAGCTTAAAAATAGGTTCACACCCTAACTAAGAGTATACTACGAATAGTTCGCACCCTAAGTGTGGGTGGCCTGTGAGAATGAGGGATTTTCGCACCCTGTAACATAGGCAACCTGTGAACTCATCTCAAAAATGTGTTTTTTGGAAGAAGACATCAGTCACTTTTCTCAGGCAAAAAGTCCTTGTGGGAGACTGAATACATCACTTGTAGAGACATCACCAGAGTGACCAAAATCATGTGTAACAAAATTCTCCCCAAAGTATGAGGCTGGAATCTATGACAGCTGAAATAATTTGTAAATTGCGTGTGTGTGTCAGAAACTAGGAGCACACCTAATCAGAAACCTGTAAACAACCAAGCATCTGTAGAATATAATACCAGTTCTGATGTAGGCATTCCCATGCTCAGATCGAAAATGAATGGAATCATAAATGTAGGTCATGGACACCAATAATACACCATGGATCCATGCCATCAAAATGCTACATAGCCACCAGGAATACACTGTGGATCTATGCGAGAAGACTTGAATGAAGATGACATAGCCACATGACATACAAAGTGGATCTATGTGCCGATACAAATCATACATACTCCATCACATCCTGGATCAAAAGGATGAGACCCAGGGTCTTTAATCCCATCACTCGAA
Source organism: Picea engelmannii (assembly GCA_009831015.1). Lineage (NCBI taxonomy): Eukaryota > Viridiplantae > Streptophyta > Pinopsida > Pinales > Pinaceae > Picea > Picea engelmannii. Next base: position 814,124 of record ML783174.1, read on the forward strand.
AGTACGAATCCATCCATGCGATTACATGCGCTGAAGTCCAACATGGTAGAAACCATTTGATTATAGGTCATTGATGAAAACCATTAACAAGCACGAGGGAAATCACCATTGATGTTAATGACTCCCAAGGTTCCAAAGTACAATCCGAACGAATGCGAATACATGAGATGAAGTCAAGCACTCGGCATAATCTCTTAATTAGGGATCAATGATGTGAAACCCCTATCGAAAGTGAATAGACCTACCATTAAGGCATGCAAGTTCCAAGTGTTGGTTGTGGAGCCTGATTATGTTCTTGATTCAGAGGTCTTTTACTTCCAGCCATGTTTATACCCCATGAAGTATTTACACCCCAAAAGTATGTACACTCTTCCATGCAAGGGAGTGCAGAGGGGAGGTACCCCCTCTGTGGGGTCTGGGGGGGGCTCTCCCCTCGGCTGGGGGGTCTAGCAGCATGTGGGCCCCCAGTGGGGGTTCGGGGGTGAAGCCCCCGAAGAAAATTTTTCCTTGTAAATGTATATTGTAATTTTATTATAAATTTGGACCGTTCATTATAAGGTCGCAGATATAACGGTAGAAATTATGTTAGGGTTTTTTCCCTAGAAGGAAACCCTATTTTATGAGGGAAATGCATTGCAGCTATGGTTGTATGGCGAATATTATATTCTGAGATAGGATACTGTGAGAGAAAGAAGAGGAGGTTACAACGGGTTTGTTTTAGGTTGTATCCCTTCATATACTGGATAATAATAAAGCAAGGACCTAGCAATTTCTCTGGTGGACGTAGCCCACACTGGGTGAACCACGTAAATATGTGTCTCTATTGTATTGTGTATCTTCTGTGTTTTGTTTCCTCTTTTGTTTTATTTTATTTCTCCACGGTCCTGTTTTTCTAACAATTGGTATCAGAGCGAAAGGTAAATCACAGGAAAAGAGGGTTCCTGGTTCGAGTGGGAGCAATGTCGGAAGATGAAAAGTTTAGGGTCGAGAAATTTAACGGCCAAAACTACCATTTATGGAAGATGCATATAGAAGACTATTTATATTAGAAGGATCTATTCCTACCATTGGGCAGAATAGAAAAGAAGTTGGCGGCTACGAAGGATGAAGAATGGGAGATTCTTGACAGAAAGGATCTAGGAACGATACGGTTGAGCCTAGCAACGTCAGTGGCTTTCAATATTTCGAAAGAAAAGACAATGAAGGGTTTGATGGATTCATTGGCCAAATTGTATGAAAAACCCTTGACATCTAATAAGGTATTTCTAATGAAGAGATTATTTAATATGAATATGTCGGAAGGTTGGTCTGTTGCAGATCATTTAAATGATTTTAATACGATTACTAATCAACTAAGTTCTGTAAAAGTGGACTTTGATGATGAGGTCAGGGCTCTTCTAATCTTGTGCTCATTGCCAGAAAGCTAGAACGGCTTGGTCATGGTTGTAAGTAACTCTGTCTCTGGTTCAAATACTTTAAAATTT
>ML783174.1:818266-840884 GCA_009831015.1 Picea engelmannii
TCTTGTGGCAGTAGAATATTTTCATCTTGAACATTTAGATGTAATTTTTTTTTTTTTTTCCATGGGGATTTGGAGGAAGAGATTTATATGCAACAACCACAGGGGTATGAGGTCAAAGGGAAGGAGAATTTGGTATGCAGGTTGAACAAGAGCTTATATGGACTAAAGAAAGCTCCAAGGTAGTGGTATCTAAAGTTTGACAAGTTTATGACATAACATGGTTATAGTAGATGTCATTCTGATCATTGTGTTTATTTTAAAAAACTAGAAAATGGAAGCTTTATTATCTTGCTATTGTATGTAGATGACATGCTTGTTGTAGGGTCTAATATGCAGGACATAAATATGCTCAAGAAGAAATTATCCAATTCATTTGCGATGAAGGATTTGGGTGCTGCAAAGAAAATCCTTGGTATGAGAATAACAAGAGACAGGAAAAATTGCAAACTGACATTGTCTCAGGGTGAGTACATAGAGAAGGTGTTGGAGAGGTTTAGAATGTAGAATGCAAAACCAGTTAGTACACCTTTGGCCAGCCATTTCAAATTAACTAAGGAAATGTGTCCCAAGACACAGGAGGAGATAGAATACATATCCAGGGTCCCTTATTCATCAACAGTTGGCAGCTTGATGTATGCAATGGTTTGCACAAGACCAGATATTGCACATGCAGTGGGAGTTGCGAGCAGGTATATGAACAATCCAGGTAAAGAATATTGGGAGGTAGTAAAGTGGATTCTTAGGTATTTGAGAGGTACTACTAATCATGCATTATGTTTTGGAGGTTCAAACACTTTTCTATAGGGATATGTTGATTCAGATATGGCAGGTGATAAAGATAACAGGAGGAACACTACAAGGTATGTTTTTACTATAGGTGGAACATCAGTAAGTTGGATTTAGAAACTGCAAAAGGTTGTTTCACTTTCAACAACAGAGGCAGAGTATGTTGCTTCTACAGAGGCTAGTAAAGAGATGATTTGGTTACAAAGGTTTATGGAGGAATTGGGAAATAAGCAGGAGAACAATAGGTTGTACTGTGATAGTCAGAGTGTCATTCATCTTGCAAAGAACTCAACCTTCCATTCAAAGACTAAGAATATACAGTTGAGGTACCATTTCATATGATGCGTCTTGGAAGATGGACATTTGAAGTTGGAAAAGATACACACTAGCTAGAATCCTGCAGACATGTTAACAAAGAGAGTAACCAGGGAGAAACTGAGTTCTTGCTCAGTTTTAGTTGGTCTTCAAGAATGAATATGAAGATGAGAAATTTTCCAGGTCCAAGAAGGTTTAGAGTCTAGCATATACAACAACGGTGGAGTTGTTGAGATCAGTCTCCAAGTGGGAGATTGTTGGTTGTGGAGCTTGATTATCTTCCTAATTCAGAGGTATTTTACTTTTAGCTGTGTTTATACCACATGAAGTATTTACACCCCATAAGTATGTACACTCTTCCATGCAGGGGAGTGTAGAGGGGGGGTATCTCCTCTGCAGGGTTCGAGGGGGCTATTCCCCGGCTGGGGGGTCTGGGGGCAAGTGGACCCCCAGTGGGGGTTCGGGGGTGAAGCCCCTAAAGAAAATTTTTCCTTGTAAATGTATATTGTAATTTCATTGTAAATCTAGACCGTTCATTATAGGGTCGCAGATCTAACGGTATAAATTATGTTAGGGATTTTTCTCTAGAAGGAAACCCTCTTTTATGAGGGAAATGTATTGCAGCTATGGTTGTATGGAGAATATTGTATTCTGAGATAGGAGACTATGAGAGAAAGAAGAGGAAGTTACATCGAGTTTGTTGTAGGTTGTATCCCTTCATATGATGGATAATAATAAATCAAGGACTTGACAACTTCTCTGGTGGACATAGCCCACACTGGGTGAACCACGTAAATCTGTGTCTCTATTGTATTGTGTATGTTTTGTGTTTTGTTTCTGCATTTGTTTTATTTTATTGCTCCACGGTCCTGTCTTTCTAACACCAAGGTACTAAATGATTTCTAGGTCTCATTTCCAGATAATGAGTTGGAGTCGACAAAACAAGACTCGTCAGAGGAGGGCCTTGATGTATCCCCCATCAATGACACGAAATAAGTAACAGATTTTGAGGATGAAACAAAGTATGAATATGGGTCGAAACAGACACAGGGAAGGTCGACATAGTAAGAATGGACAACTGCAAATGGCGGACTCAATAGAGGGCTCATGTGAACTTCTCTTGAACATATGAATGACAAGACCAAGGACTTGGCAACACTGACTCAAACACGACCCAAGATATGACCTTTTAGCAAGTCGAACAAGAGACAAATGGATTTCCCAACCGGATTCAAATGAAAAATAGGGGGTGTCATGTTCAAGAGCGATGCTTAATACCATTAATATGAATACAAAAACACATCCCTTTCCCAAAATTCCCCCCACCATTTCTGGCCAATACCTCTTTATTTTTACACAATCTTGAGGAGGATAACATATGCTTGTTGATGTTCAGATGAGTCCCTCAAAGTATATTTAACGAACCCTAGGAAAGAGTGGTTCGGTCCCATTGCGGGTATTTCGATGTTTGTTTAATGAGTCCAAGGATAGAAAACTCGAGGGGTTTTTCATGTTTTGAGATTCTGAAAAACACTTAAAGAGAACTCTCCTAGTTCCTTTTTTGTAAAAGAGTTCGATGAGACCGAAAAAGTGATAAATTATCACCCTTCATACGTTTTCTTCAAATACGTTAACGAGCATGAAAAGAACAAGATCGTTCAACAATCTTTTCATTTTTATGGAGCGTGAAAAGAGCTTAAAGGATACTCCCTTAGGTTCATCATTTTCGTGTTACCATGACGAGTACGAAAAGATGAGAAAAAGTATACTCGGTTACGTTCTCATTTATTTTCCAGTGCGAGAATGAACGAAGAATGAGCTCGAGGTTTTCCCTACAAAAATCCTAAAAAGGTAGTCGTACATGTGACAAAATAAAAAACACCCGTACCCCCTCGTTCAAACTTCGAAGTTTCTATATCTGCAAAAAACCATACTCACAAGGCTATTAGGGCATTAGGTTTTATAAGCAAAGCAATAAAAATAATGTAAAAAATCAATAAAAATTGTAAAAAGTGAATAAATATGGGTAAAAAGGGCTTTTGACCATTTCATTGTGATTTTGCCAAAAACTTGTCCAACATACCTCATTTTCCCCCAAATTTATTTGCTCGATTGTGAGAGGCACAAGCGATCATTCGACGAACCATTTTAGCCAACGAGGTAAGCTCTTGATCTTTCAACTTTTCCATGGTTTATTTTTAGTTTTTATTGGAAATTTTCAGGGTTTTAGGTCCATTTTAGGGTCACACCATGCGCTCAAGCATTCTTGCAGGTGGGACTAGCGGGACCTGTGAGAATTTGGATTCTCACAGGTGGCCTTCATGGCACCTGTGAGAATCTCGCACTGTGCAAAAGGGCCACCTACGGGGACCGGAAAATGGATTTCAAATTTTGGTTTTGCTCAATAAAAAATATGCAAGAGTTTAAAACAAGTTACTGACTCCCCTCTCATGGCTCTTTTGCAGTTGCTTGACCATCACAATGTTGGAATGGTGAGAAAGGGAACATGAGGAGGATGATGCCATTACTGGGAATGACCCAAATATAGTTGTTGCCCTCCGAGACTGTGGGCTATTGAAATTTTTTAGGATTCCAGGCATGAGGGCCCAACTCAGGTTGTTGGAATACCTGGTCCACATGTGGAACGTGGACCAACAATTATTTCATGTGGGAGTCCATACGCTGACCATAGATATCAAGGATATCTATTTTCTAACGAGGTTGTCATGGCGTGTATACCATGCTAGTTTGACTGGAGGCAGAGGTGACGGACTCCCCATGAGTGAGTATTGTCGCCAGTATTTTGTTCCTGAGGCAGAGAGAAGCAAAGGTAAAGTTTCTATTTGGGGGGTCCAAGATCTGACCCTACAGACTATTTTGTTTACTATTGCACACATGGCTGGGAGTGCGGCTCCGCACATGGCTCTCTAGAGCTATTTCCAATACTCCATAGAGTGCACAAAGCCTCAGGTCTTCAACTGGTCGGATGCAGTTCTCCGTAGTGTGAAGAGACAATTGATGAAGTGCAGAAGGGTGACTTGAAGCAGTTTGGGTACGGATCACTTTTGGTGTCATTATTCCTTGAGAGGGTCCCACTGTTGCGACTATAGGTTGATTGGGGTTTACCGGCCCCACAGGATCTGAGGATGCTGAGGTGGTGCAACCTCATGGCTCAACACGTAGCTGGGCCTATAATCAAGTACAATGATTCATTTTTTGACTGGTTTAGGCCCCAGATGTTGATGATTGACGACTATGCATATGCTGGTTTGGATTTTCGAGGGGATCTAGATTTGGCCATGCCTAAGGATTCTTAGTGGGGTGACTTAGGTAAGAAGTACACATTTTGTTATTTTTAAATATTTTTGCAAATTTTATCATATGAAATGTTTTTATGTTTATCCAAGAACTAATAAAAAAATCTCTTTTTGATGACACAGGTGTGGGGCCATATCGACCTCCAGGAACATATTCTATTCAATGGCGAGGAGAAGTGGCTCCAGTGGCGAGATGGGATGCCGAAGACTATGAGGTAGTGGAGAAGAACTTGGAGGGGTTGACCGCGGACGTCCGGATATTTCTATTGGGGAGATCCTGAGACGTTACCAGTGCCATACTATGGGCGTGTCCGAGTCTATCAGTCGACTTCTTTGTAGGGTGGCCCGAGAAGTTGTGTGTTATCATGAACATCATCCGTGACACTACTTTGTAGAAGCTATGGGCTTCGTATTTTGAGATTTTGATCCTTGGACATAAACTTTTTGTAAAAATTTTTGATCATTATATACATATATACGGCTTCTACCGGCTTATTTTGTTTTGTGTTATACATGTGATGTGTGATTGGTTTATAAATTTCCCAAATGTCTGTCTAACACATAGTTAGCTAATGCATCGGTCAATGTATTTAGATATCTAGGAATGTGTTGATATTTGATATAATCAAAATAACATTCCAAGAGGCGAATTCGTAAATATACTCATAATAAAGTAGGACTTCGGATAGCATAGACGTTACTTAACTATAGTATTACTAGCTGCGAATCGAGTCATATAACCAGGTTGCAGATACCAAGCGAAATAACATCAATCAACAATTCGATGACAACACTATATTATGCAATATTGTTGGTCGCACGACCGAGGAACACACCTCGTAGACTGATGAGTTCACTCATAGGGGTGTAAATTTCCCATGCAGCAGAAGCAAGGTTCCGAGTACTACGGCTAGCGCCATCTACAAATACAATGTGGGGTAGAGAAAACTCTGACATCTAGAAACCAAGCACAACGCAAGATAAGCGGCCGAGGGAAGAGACCCAAATAACAAAAAATCACACAAAAAGTATGATACAATAAAATACAAGCACTCATGCACAAGTGATCTTAAGCATAGTACTTCTTTAAGTACAACCCATTTCTGGGTTCACTCAAAGGGATACCGTCATAGTCCACTAACTTGTAAGCTCCTTTCTCTAAGACTCATCTGACGATATAAGGACCTCTCCACATAGCTTCAAATTTTTTGGCTCCTAGCATATCCCGATCTTGTTCGTAAAGGAGAACTAGATCACCTTCAGAGAAAACACATGGCTTGACATGTTTGTCATATTGGGCTTTGACGCGTTTCTTCTGGGCTTCTATAACTAGGGTGGATTCGTGACAGGTTTCGTCTAATTGCATGAGATACAACAGACATTCTTCTTAGGCAGAAGTGTTTGGGAGGAGTTTGACGACTAGTTTTAGGGATGGTATCTCACATTCAATCGGCAAGATGGATTCTAGACCATAGACTAACTGAAATGGTGTAAACCTAGTAGCATACTTAATGGATGTCTGGTAATCACACAATGATGAAAACAACATCATGTGCCAACTCGTTTTGTGAATCCCTATCATTCATCGAAGCATGGTAATGAGGACTTTGTTTATTTCTTCAACTTGGTCGTTGGCTTGTGGGTAATAGGGTGTTCAGTTTTCATGGGGAAGATCCAACTTTTCAGTGAGTTTGGACATCATGAAGTTTCTAAAGTGGCTACCGTGGTCAATAACGATAGCTTGAGGAACACCAAACCGAGCAATGATGTGATTGAATATAAATAATTTTGCAGTCCTTTAGGTATTGTCGAATGTTTCCATCGCCTCGGCCCATTTCGTAAAATAATCTATGGCTACAATAATGTAACCATGCCCCTCTGCCGAGTGAGGGTGACATGTCATGAAATCAATACCCTATTTCGCAAAAGGACCAACGGAGACCACAGGATGTAGAGGAGCAGGGTGTGATCGCATTTTATTGTTGTAGGTTTGGAAAGAGTGGAATTTTTGGATGACAATTATACAATCGTTGAATAAAGAAGGCCAAAAATACCCTTCTTGTAAGATCTTCTGGGTAGTAGCATACCCAGACATGTGACCACCACATGATCCTGAATGGCATTCATTGAGGGATTTTTCGGCTTCATCAAATGTGAGTCAGTGTCGAAAAATGAAGTCAATCCCATGATGATATAGAGTATCATCGAGGATAATATACAGACGGGCTTGGTAGCGTATTTGACGACGGTTGGTGCTAGACAAATTGGGTCAGAAATTCTAGGTTTGGAGATATATGATGATATCTCCGTACCAAAGATCATTAGAACTAATTAGGAAAAGGGATTCATCGGGTAATGAATCTACTACTACATTTTTTGTCTCAGAGCAGGGAAGGTCGCATATCAACTCAACAAACACCAAGGATTTCTTGGACTTAGCACGTTCGAATTCTAAGTCAAACTCCTGGATTATTATGATCCATTTGGAATTTCCCCCCCCTAGCAATTGGTGTGTAAGAATGTGATGCATAGGGTTGCAGTTAGAAATTATTGTAGTTTTGCGAGACAGGATATAGTGCCGGAAACGTTGAACTGCTTGGATGGTTGCCAAGGCCAGTTTTTCAACATGTAAATACTTTGTTTCGGTAGTCGTGAAACTCCGACTCAAGTAATAGATGACATCTTTGTCATGATAATCATCCTCCTGGACGAGAACCATAGTGATGGTATAGTTTGAGGCTGCGAGGTAAAGGAAATAATCCTGACTGTAATCCGGTGGGAAGAGTAGTGGGGTACGTGTCGACGATAGTTTAAAATATTCGAAATCTTTGTTGGAAGTGGTATCCCATATGAACTCAGAACCTTTCTTGAGCAGTTGCATAAATCCAAGAGTTAGCTCAGCATAGTTCGGGATGAAACGACAGAGAAAGTTTGCCTTCCCTTGCAAAATTTGTAATTGGTGAAGTGAGGAATTGAATTGATCCGACTGCATGCATGGAATTGATCTAGCTATGTCCAAGTAGAAGGTTGTAATCAAGAGGAGCACCAAAGACCTCCACTTCAATGTTGACCGTTTTTCCTTCTAACGTAATAGGCAACGATGAGAGTACACTGTAAGGCTTAAATCCAGAGCCATTGAAGGCTTTGAGCATGTTGTGGGATTGAGTCAAAGGAGGAGAGTCGATGGATTTCCAGCAGGTAATAGACATGACACACGTTGAGGCACCCTCATCAATAACTATTCTACAATTTTTTTTGTCGGAGACAATAACTTGGATTCGGAATGCAAGTTGAGAGGGTAGCCTTGGGATGTGATATTCCAAGTCAAAAATTATTAAATTTGTATCCATGGGGTTGATTCCACCAATAAATTTCAACAGTGCCTTCCATTGTATAGGAAAACTCTGAAGGACTTCAAGGGCTGACATTGCAGACGGTGTTTGGGCCAGATCTTTGACAATACTGTAGTTCTGTGCAGCATGTGCATGGGGATTGAAAGTAGATTTTCGAACAACACCCTTTGGAGGAGGGTGAAGGACTGTATTTAGGCTCGATCATTTGAGATGAAGAGGACCATTGGTAGGTGGAGTCATGGGAGATGGTTGTACAAATGAAGGAGGTATTGCATCAACCTTCTCTTTGGAGGAAGAATAATCTTTGGCTCGAGTGGTAAGTGTGATTTCATTCTGCTTTGAATCACCTATACACATTAAGACATAGGATGTATTGGAGGGGGAAGGTTGGTCATGAATGACCAATTGGGCCTATTTTTGAGAAGGGAAGGGTTTTGACAATACAGTCGGAGTGGGGGGTTTTGTGGTCCCTTGAAGGAACTTAGTAACCTCGGCTCATCGTGGACAATCCTTAGTGTAGTGAACATCACCACAGATAAGACAAGGGTATTGGGGTTTGTGCTTATCCCTATCATCAATAGGTGGTGTTTTGGTTTTCTCAGATTGTGGATTATTTTTATCCTCCTTGTTCTTACTCTTTCCCTTTTTGGATTTATTTTTTCCGGTGGGGGTAGATTGAACAGAGTTTACCTCAGAAGTCTTACCGGTGGGAGGGGTAGGAGACAAAGCATTTTCAACATTAGAAGAAATGGGTTTGGGTTTGTTTCTAGAGGTTTGGATGGAGTGAGGTTGGGCATGGAAAGTGCCAATCACACCATCAACTGCATGAGAAGTAGCAGGAGTAGTTGAAATAGCGGAAGTAGAAGGATGAGGTGGATCAGGGAGTAAGTCGTAAAGAGTACCCATTTGTGAATAAACGAGGTTGAGGTATTGAGCATGACTGATTGCCTATTCTTCTGTGACAACTCCACCCATGGCGATGTCACAAGCGATGTCGTTCATGAATTATTTCATGAACCACTCTACTAGCAACTGATCGGGAAGTTCGAGTTTGATGAGACATCGTCCCCGTCACCACTCATGAATGTGATCAGAGATATGAGTGGCTTTGGTTTGTTTGAAAGAACTCAAAATCTCGGTTCCCGTTTCATAACAGATTGGTAACTGGTAGTGGGTGAGGAAAGCCATAGTGAGGGTGTTGAAGTCGGTGAAGAAGCCTTGTGGTAATTCTATATACCACTTCGTGGCGGAACCTGTGAGGGTTCGCTGAAAAAGGCGTAAACGAATAGAGTCATCCAACAAGGAGTTGGATGAGAACCAAAGGTGAAAAGTCATTACATGATTGTTCGTGTCCTCTCATGGTTTACCATCGAATTTAGGGATGTCAGATGGTAGTTTGGCCAATATGGAGGGCCATTGAGGAGAGTGACGGATCAGATCATTTAAAATCCTCGACAGATCAGGGAGGTCCAGGGTGGCTAAGAAGGGTAATTGTATATTCACATGTGGGTACTGGTGACTTTGGAGAGGGAGTCCCGTCGGTAGACCAGTGGGACCATAAGCAGTTTTCATATAATGCGAAGATCCAGGCAGATTCAGTGGTTGGTGTGAAGGAAAGTAATTCATAGGGTTGTACCCTTGAGCGTTCGAGCCCCAAATAGGATTAGACATGCCTGGATATGGTTAGCCTATACTAGGGGGTGTGACAGAGCTAGATTGAGGTTGTTTCCCCCCAGTTGAGTGAGGATTATGTTGTATAAGATAATTCCAATACTAGGCCAAGGATGGAGGTATGTTTTTTCCATAGGGTGGGGTCAGTGGGGGTTTCCCTCCAATAGGGGGTTGCATCCCAGTTGGGATTTGTCCTGCAAAAGGGGGTTGGGTTTGGCCTCCTTGGTGAAATTGTCCACCAACAGAAATTTGGTAATTAGATGTGAAAGACGGGATGGTGCCACTAGGGTCGATGCCTCCAATAGAGGATGGAATAGGTCCTCTAAAAGGGGGTCAAGGAAGTGTCATAATAAAACCAGGAATGATATGGTTCCCAGAAGAAGTGGAAATGCCAGGAGTCTCGGATGATATTTGTGTAGGAGAGGGAATAGAAGCATTCAACACATGATATCTAGGTGGAAGGATTGAGGTGAATCCGGGCGAAAGCGGTGTGCCAATGGGGGCTTGGCTAGCCACTGTAGGCTCAGTGTGAGGAATCATAGTATCTGGGACCATCATGTAATGGACCTTTTGTAGAGGGATAGTCAAGATGTGGTTAGCTGGTGGAGTGTCTATACCAGGAAAATAATAGGCAGTAGTAAAAGGTATTGCATTTGGATCAGATGTTTTGGGCAGCTCAGGTGCGATAGTGATATCAATGCCTGTTCCTGAGCCAAAGAGATCCCGTCTAAAAATGCCAGTAGTCCAGAAAGGATCTTGACCCTCAGGTCCTATGAAAGGTCTGGTTGGTGATCCAGAAGACCGAACAACTATATCTCTAGAAGAATTCACTTGAACAATACATCTCTCGGAGTAGGGAGGAAGTTGGAAGTCCTCTCGAGAATTGGTAATTCAGAACCATTCTAAAGAGTTAGTTCTTTCCATTGGTGGAGTGGCAATGTCTTGGAATTCACTTTATTGAGGAGATCCCTCCAGTGAGTTGGTAGGCAAGGGTTGAGAACCTTCCTGATCTTATGGGGGTAGGCCTTGCATTCTACATGAACGACGTGGAGGGCCAATTGTGATCGAGTTAGAATTTTACAAAAGAAATTCTATGGCCAACTTGAGTAAACAAACAACACACGCTAGTAAAATCTAGGAAGAAAAACCATGAAAACAAGACCTTCCAATTCCAAAGTCACTAGTTGGTGATGAAATCCAACGTCGCGACGACGAGACAAGAAGGGGTCGGGCAAGGGTGGAAAAGTTACGTTGACGACCTGCTTAACAGACTTACACCCTGGTGCAAGCTCCCACACACAATCGTGGGTATACCCTTCAAGGATCCCGAGTGAGTCTGGCTAATGTCAATTCTAGGTATCATGAAGACTTACCCCTTCACAGTCACCTTGTGTAAGACCCTAAGAAGATAGGCTACTAATGTTACCACCAACAACAATGATGCCTGGGGGAATAGTCGACAGTACGATCCACACACAAGGGCAGGGTATCTAACCCGAAATCAGCTTGAGAGGCTTCCACTCATCATTTTGGGTATACCTTCAACTGACCCCCGTAATACGTGCAATCTCTACACCGATATCAACAAAGCAGGGTGAGTAACTCTGTCAATCTCAATGCGACCTCAGGTTTGACCCTTGTGTGAGAAGGGCTTCCCAGGACAAAATGCTGAAAATGGAATTTGACACTCCTTATCACAAGATACTATTGTGTGTTTTTTGCTTTGGAGAGTGTGTCTCACTGCTTATTCCAAAGCCCTAGCCTAGCTAATTTTGGTGTAAAAGATCCCTAGAAAAAGTTACTAGTTGAATTTTAAAATTGTGCAATAGTATTAAAGACTGTTGTTACTCAAAAGGAGATGGAAATGAAACTAATGTTGTGTGAGACTCTGACCCAACAATGCATAAATAGGAATGAATAATACAATTTTTTTTTCGATGAATCTTATTTACAGGAGGGAAAGAGGAGTTTTCTGGAACAATGTGCACTACGATGTATGATCTTCTTTGAAACATAATATCAAACAACCATGAACAATGAAAATTCCCTATTTGTTCTCTTTCAATACTTGAATGCCAATATTTTCCAATAAAAAGTTGCTTAATTTTTTTTTTAAAAATGTCTTTAATTTTTATTAGAAACCAATCAACAGGGATGGAACTAAGAAAAAGTAAGCAACCAATGAAAAAGAAATACACAACAAACACCCAAATCGATCTTTCAATGAAGACAAAAATAGCAAACTGACAAGACCAGTCTCTTCAAATGCACATGGGTAACAATTTTCCAAGTAATAAACAATTGAAAAGGACAATTAATGTCAACTTTTAATCCAATCAAAGGCTCCCGACCAAACAAGCACTCAGATTTCAGAATCAGAGATTATACCCTTGTTAAGAAAAGGTCAAGAGGTAAAAATTGAGAAAAATGAACAAGAAAGAGCTTTCGATTTCCGAAAACTAATCATTCATGAGATTTGAAGTCAAGAAACATTCAATCACTAGCCAGAGAAGTTCTTTCCAGACACACCAACAAATCTGGGCATCTGACGACACAAAAGACTTAATAAAAAAATTTTACAAGTGAGTTCGCAGGCTGGCAGTGGAGTACAGTGTGAGAATTAAGGATTGTTGCAGGCTAGACACAGGTAGAGAGTGAGAAGTTCACACTAAACTAAAAAATAGGGTGCGAACCTCAGTTATTCTCTCAGACTACAGAAAAGTGCAGTGCGAGAAGGTCTGTAATCAAGATTTTTTTTGGAAAAATGGCAGAAATTTTAAGGGAACTTCTGGAACCAAAGAGTCTGTGAGGATCTCCTCAAGAATCAGAGATTGATTGGGAATGAAAAAGGGTAGGTCAAGAGAAAATGGCCAAGAAAAATCCACCAAAATGGGTTGTATCCCTAGTGGAGTTGCCAATTTTGTTATTGTATAAATTGATAGGTGCAGACACTAACAGATCTCCCTAGATCCACTTGGATCTAGAACAAAACAGGACAGGACACGACTCTTTCCCTAATTTTCAATCATTGAATATACTACTAAGAAGGAATGAGTGACATACCTTTATATATCTTCCTTAGGTCTTTGTTGTTCCCGCTTCACTCCGGTGCTCTTATGAAATCAGGTCCAAGACAACACAAACCAACCAAAGTGAAGATAGCAAAGTATATTCCATGTCAACCTATGCATATGATAAAGGAGTTATGCAATACAATAAGAGTGATTTTATGGGAAAGGGGCATGCCGTTGTATTATATTAAATGAAAGTAGAAGATACAACCAGATTGCCTTGATGTCGCAAGCTTCCTTTCAGTGACCCTTGGTTCCAACACACACACTTGCTCTGTATTTGCATGAAGAAGATCCAATACAACTTGATAGACCGGATAGAGTCTTCAAGCTTCTGTCCAAGCAGAGTTCTTCACACAATTCTTTCACCAATTCTTCATTCAATCTTGATTAACATTTTCCATGAGAGACCTATCAATATATAGGAGAAGGAGGGATGGTTACATGGATGAGGATGATCTCACTAAATCTGAGAAGTCAGTAGGATGCCAACCATGCGAATTCCAACTCATTTTCTAGAATCTTCGCTTCTAGAACCTTCGTGACCTCTTCTCTTCTTCAAGATTAAAAAGAGGTTCGCACCCTACCTATAGAGAAGTATGCAGACAATTCACACCCTAAGTGTGGGTGGCCTGTGAGAATGAGGGATTTTCGCACCCTGTAACATAGATATCCTGCGAGCTCATCTCAAAAATATGTTTTTTAGAATTAGACAACAGTCACTTTTCTCAGGAAAAAAGTCCTTGTGGGAGCCTTAATACATCACTTGTAGAGACACCACCAGAGTGACCAAAATCATGTGTAACACCTAGGTAAATGTGTGCTAACCCAAGGAAAGTTAAAACCTCTCGATGTAATACTACCCCCAATGTGAGTAGGGAGAGCCCCAAAACCACTAGGCATACTCCATCCTAAAGGTACACTCGCACCTGATGATGTTGGGTTGCTCGTTGGATTGATGGAGGTGGAAGGAGTTCCACTTCCTATTCTAAAACCAAAGATTGACCCCCCATCAGAAAATAATATGGAAGTGTTTAATACCCTTCTTTCCCCCATTTTGTAAATATAACTATAGTTGGCCAAGAGACTATGGTAGACTAGATATGTGTGAATGTTTGATTTGATGAACTTTTTTGTAAAAAAGGTCAATGTATGTATTTATGCTACTAATTAAATATGGATAGTGTTGCACAACTACTGAAAGGGGGGTTTTCCAAGATAGGCCATGGTGCTATGAGAGAGATGGTGAGGGGAACCAAAAATGGTTGAGATGATCCCCCACCAAACCAATACCTTGCTGGATTTAATGACTCAGAATCAGAACAATCCTCTGACTTAGAAATGAATTACTAGTCAGACTAGTATCTGGAAGAATCCTCCTCAAGAGTTAATGAGGAGATGGGGCATAGTACCCATCTGCAAGACTTCGAAACCTGACCATGATATGGGGATTCAAAGCCACAAAACCTTCTTGAGGAAGGTAATAAAAGAGGTAATTCATGGGAAGAGGCAGACCTACGTGAGGAAGCAAAGTCGAGGGACCAATATCGAGAAGAGAAAAGAGCACTTGTAGCTCTCTGGTTCAAGGAAGAACTGAGAAATAA
Source organism: Picea engelmannii (assembly GCA_009831015.1). Taxonomy (NCBI): domain Eukaryota; kingdom Viridiplantae; phylum Streptophyta; class Pinopsida; order Pinales; family Pinaceae; genus Picea; species Picea engelmannii. The sequence continues at coordinate 832,384 of ML783174.1, forward strand.
TCTCGTTCAGGGCATAAGAAGTGGTTGGGATGGTTTTCATTACAAGCCTATAAATGAGGCTGACGGGTGACTATGGAAGTACTCATGCAGACCTCTTTTCTTGGTACAGAGAAAACCAGTGGAAAAGATCCCGTGGTAGGAGGAGAGTAACCTCAACCCCTGGCTATCGTTAAGTAAGAATAAAGAGTCTCTATCAGAGCATCATGTTATAGCTTGGGGGTGGACAACGGTAAATCCATCAGGAGTGGTTGTGCCTATGGTTGGGTGGAAACATGCACGCCTTTTAGTAGTCACTTCATGAACTTTGGTTGTTTGATAAGTATTTTCATACTATGTGTATTGAAATGGAAATGATGATTGAATATATTTATATTCCTATGACTGAGTTCTGTATTGAATTATTAAGGTAGAAATATGTATTTGTCTCTCTGTGAACCCATTCTATTAAATGGTCTTCTACTTGCCTCAGCTTAGAAATTGGAGAGTTATGGGACGTAATCTTGCAAGAGAGTTGAGGTAGGATTTACTGGAATGCTTAAGTCCTGCCGACCTATTGAATCCACCTTCGTGGGAATACTAGGTTCAAAATATATGGACGAAGAGAATATCCTTTAGACCTTTCACCCATGTGACCAAGGGCTCATGCCCGTGTCCTTAAGCAATTCATGGCTAAGAGGTTAGCACATAACCCATGATAGTTTTTGAAGGACCCATACGATCAAGGTCTGGGAACCCTACGATAGGCCTTAAAGGAGTTAAGCCTTTCTAGATTCGAAACTCTGGGAGTTCAGAGCTATGGAATGCTACGACCTTACCATTTTTAAACCGGCCGAAGGTAACTAGTTGTTACGGTTACCCACGATATTGATCGGCTCCTAGAATTTTCCCTAACTGTAGTAGATAGACCTACCCCATCGTTAAACCTTGATCCATTCATCAATCGTGAAGTAACACAAGCCATAGATACAAGGGTACTTGGAAGTCCCCTTGGTCATTGGATCTACGTTGAGGAAACTTTGGTGAAGTCCTACTTCAGGAGGAAAAATATTCCATGAAATCAAAATCCCCGAACACTGAAGTTACAAATTGATATGAGCCATGGATCTAAGGATCCCATTAAGAACCCCTATTAACCATCTGATCAAACAATGAAGGGACCCACAAATAATACTTTGGGGAATTCCTGATTCGGGAGAGTGGAGAGGCCATAACGCCGAAACCCCCAAAGGATGGAGCTGTGAAGTGACGAGGACCATAGATATAGGAACCCTTCGATATATCCCTTGACCATTAGATCTAGACTATGCTTATCATGGATTTGACCACTCCGAGAGTAAGGAGGAAGTCACACCATGTATCCCCCAAACGCTGAAGTTACAAAGTAATGAAGGTCGTAGATCAAGGGATTACATGGAAACACGGTAACTGTGAGATCGAAGGGCTTGAAAGGCTACTAGTCTGGGGTGACATGGCATGCTAACGTCACTCATGGTGACATGGAGCCATGTTTTACATGCAACATGTCACCTGGACTCATACATTTCATAGACCCTATGTTCCCATTAAAATGTGACATGTGTCACCCACTATAGGAGCCACGTGTCATCTTCGCCTTGCCACATGTCACCCCTAGCACTTACCTAGTTGGTCCATTTGGTGGGTGAATTACTCAAAACCCACCTGTCATTACCTTCACATCTAGTACATCACCATGTACGAGGGCAGACCCTTTAGGAGTCTGGGATTTCGATACTATAGAGGTTTGGGGTGAAGTATCAAGGATAAGCTCATAGGCCCGAAGGCCAGAGTCAAGTGGCATGATTTTGGGCTCCTTCAGGATTTCAGAACTCTGAAGGACATGCATGTAGAAGAAAAAAGGGACCTTCAATGCTAAAGTGATGCACGCTGAATTCCCCTCTAGCATGTGTGTTAGATGAGGATCAAGTTACGCCATTGTATTTGATGGTGAATGGACCTTCCCTGTGGGAGGTAGGAACCTGGAGAGGGTACAAACATATTGGACCTACGTGGTCCTCAACTAATAACGCCTAAAGAAATTCGAGAGGCCATATCTTACAAACCAGAGGTCAGGTTAGAGTCTAGTAACATTCGTTAGAAAGATACGGGCGAGTAGAAGAGAATTAATACCTCAGAGAGATGATTTGAGATGATTAGAGTAAGTAAAATTTTGATGCCCCATCCCTAGAAAGGGTATTTAGGGGTCAGGTGTGTTACAAATTGGTATTAGAGCATGGTTACAACACTTGGCCTGCTTGGTCTCATGAACAAGTCGCTTAAAAATATTATTAAGAGAACTTTTAGGGGTGACACCCTATCTTACCCCATTCCTAAGAGTCTTATTTAAATATCTACTAAAGGAAGGAATGAAACTTTCTTCCATTGTATATATTTTGAAAACAAAAAATTGAACTATGTGTTGTTCAAATAACTAGTAGATTATTAACTAATAGAGAATGTTTTATCAACACTCAAGAAGTCAGTGGACCGCACGGAAATGACAACATAAAGGATGGTGACACACCATGAATTGGGGGAAATATCCCACAACAAAGAGGAAGAATCTGATGAAAGGAGGGCAGTGGAAACCCCTCCACATTTGGTTGAAACTGTAAGAACCCTCATGATAGAATTACAGAGTTGTAAGGATGAAAATGAAAGGCTGATAAAAGAAGGAAAATCAAACTGAAATTAATGTATTTCTACTGCATATCTTATCATATATACAAAGGGATCTACAACATGGACCAAAATCCAGTCATGTGGACATACATCATATGAAGAAACCCATATTCCACCCGAGATATGAAAGAATGGCCTTGAAAGTTTCCACACAATGAGAAGCACCTCAAAGAAGTCCCAACATGGAGCCAAGAGACAATCATCAGAATAATCCTCTGGTGAGGAAACTAACAACTCCAAAGGATCTTCTAGTAGAAAAAATAGTTTGCATTCCCAGAGAAAAATAAAGAAGAGGAAACATTCCAAGAGTCATGGCCCCGAAGAGTTAAATAAATCCAAACCAACCACTTTCGAGGGAGAAATTAAGAAGGGGGAAGAAGAAGAAGTTTGCCTACTTGGCTTGAAGAAGTACTTTAGAGTCCATGACTACTCTGAAAATTTAAAAGTATGAATAACCATTTTTAACCTGAATGGAAATGCCTCCATTTGGTGGGAGGATCTTAGGAATGTGAAAGGAATCCATGAGAAGGACTTGTCATGGAAACAATTTGAGAAATACTTCAAGAAGAAGTATCTGTCAAAGAAATAATTTTATGGGAAGACCAAGGAGTTCTATGAACTCAAGTTGGGACAAATCACAATAGAGGAATATATCAATAAATTCCTTGACATGATTAGTTATGTTCCCTACATTAATTATGAAAAGGTAAAGATGCAACGATTTACTAGTGGACTGCCTCAGTCATTCCAGGACAGAATTGAATTTGATGAGCCAAAGACCTTAGAATCCACTATCTGAAAGGGAAGGTATTTCTATGAGTAGTTAAAGAATAAGACAAAACCTCATGATGAATGGAAGAATAAAATTACTTAAGGATTCAAGAAACATAGGTTTAAATCCTCAATATTTAAGAACTATGGGAAAGGTTCTAAGATGAGCCTCCCTACTAAAAGTGTATATGAGAAAAATTTCCCCTCTTAGAGTGGAAATAAACCCTTTGGAGTAGCCTCAAGTAAGATTGATAACACAAAGAGAGAACTCTTGAAATGTTGTGGTTGTGGAGAAGAACATTTGTTGAGGGACTGGCCATATAGGAAACAAAACAATAGGAGGGTATACAACATTCAAGAGGCTACCATAGCCAATGATGTGTCTAGGAGCATGCCAAAAATTTATGGAACCTTCGATAATAGACAAGATGACCACCAAGATTTAGTGGTGGTGATTGAAGATATGATTTCCAACCATCTAGTTTCCATTTTAATTGACATTGGTTCTAATTTGAGTTATGTTTCCCCTCAAACTGTTGAGAAATGTAAATTGCAACAAGTTAAACATGTTAAATCATGGCTGGTACAACTAGCCACTGGAACCAAAAGAAAACTAATAGAGGTCATACCATCATGCCAATTCATTATGAGTGGGTTACCCACCCAAGAAACCTTAAACATGCTCCCTCTAGGATCTTATGACCTATTGATTGGCATGGACTGGTTGGCTGCCCATAAAACCAAGTTGGAATTTTACAATAAAACTTTGGAGTGTGAAAATGAAGAAGGGAGAACGGTATCCCTACAAGGGATTCAAAATCCTGTCTCAGTGAGACAAATATCAACCTTTCAAGTGAAGATGTATCGCAAAAAAGGATGTCCTTTGTATGCAATACAAGTGTTGGACTCTTTTGAGGACAAAAAAACAATCCTAGAGGACCAACCCATATTAAGACAATATAAATATGTGTTCCCATAAGAGGTACCAGGTCTACCTCCAAGAAGTGACATTGAATTTTCAATAGAACTTGCACCAGGAGCAATGCTAGTGTCTAGAACACCATATAGAATGAGTACACCAGAGCTAGTTGAGATCAAACTATAGCTAAAGTAAATGATGGACAAAGGCTAGATCCGACCTAGTGTGTCTCCATGGCGAGCACCAAAATTTTTTGTGAAAAAGAAGGATGGCGCACTTAGGTTGTCCATAGACTATAGGAAACTCAATAAGATGACCATAAAGAATACGTATAACTTTCCAAGGATCGATGACTTTTTTGACTAATTGAGGGGTGCTACAATTTTCTCCAAGATTCACTTGAGGTCTGGATACTATCAGGTCCAAATTAAGGATGAAGAAATCCAAAAAACAACCTTTAGGACAATATATGGTCACTATGAATTTGTGGTGGTGCCATTTGGGATAACCAATGCACCAACCACGTTTATGTGCTTAATGAATAATGTACTCAATAAACTCTTAGACATATTTTTATTGTTTTTCATTGATGATATCCTAATCTATTCCAAGAATAGGTAAGAGCATGAAGAACATATTAAGATAGTACTTCAAGTACTAAGAGAACACCATCTCTATGCTAAGTTTAGTAAGTGTGATGTTTTCCATAAACAAGTCCATTACTTAGGCCATGTTATTTTTGAAGAAGGGGTGGCATTTGATCCTGACAAGATCAAAGAAATTATGGATTGGCCTACCCCAAAGGATGTATTTGATATAAAGTCCTTTATGGGCGTAGAAGGATACTATAGGAGGTTCATAAAAGGATTTTCCAAGATTGGTTGCCCAATCACTTCCCTTTAGAAAAAGGGAGTTAAATTTCTTTGGACATAACAATGTGAAGAGAGATTCTAAGAGATGAAATGCCTTCTAACCAATGCACATGTGCTGAATATTGCAGATACAAACAAGGACATCCTTGTGTGTACAAAATCCTGCAAGGAAGGACTTAGAGGAGTCCTTATGCAAGAAGAACATGTGATTTGCTACGAATTCAAAAAATTGAATGAGCATGAAATCAATTATGTGACCCATGATCTAGAATTGGTTTTCATAGTGCATGATTTAAAAATGTGGAGGCATTACTTCCTGGGTAGAAGATTTTTTCTGATGTCAGATCATTGTCGGTTGAGGTACCTATTTGATCAACCAAAACTTAATGCTAGACAAGCTAGATGGATGGCTCTCCTTAGTGAGTTTGATTTTGAAATCAAATGTATCAAAGGAAAAGAAAATATGGTGGTTGATTCCCTTAGTAGAAGTGTGAAAGTGATTCACCTGGAAGCTGTAAGCACCTGTGAAATGGATGTCAGGGAGAGAGTAAAAAATGAATAAGAAACAGATGCATTATTCTATACTGTAAAATCGCACTTAGAACAAGAGCTTATATGGATGAAGTACGAGGGTTATCAATTGTTGAATGATGGCCTACTAAATTACAATAGTAGGTTATATATTTTGAATTGTGACGACTTGAAGAGGTTAATGGTGGATGAACTACACAATAGACCATATAATGGTCATCGTGTTTACCAGAAGATGATCATAGCCACTAGGAAACTATTTTATTGGCCGATACTGAAGAAGGACATAGATGATTACTTGGATAAATGTCTAGAATGTCAGTAGGTTAAGGAAGAACACTGGAATCCAACATGGTTGTTGCATCCCCTACCAATCCCAGAATGGAAATGGGAAACCATCTCCATGGATTTCATCACAGGATTACCAAAATCGACCAAACAGAATGACGCCAACATGGTAGTGGTGTAAAAATTGAACAAGGCTACTCACTTCATTCCCATCAAGTCAACTTGCAAGGCAATAGACATTGCAGTATTTTCATGAAAGAAATATTTAGGTTGCATGGCATGCCTAAGGAGATCATCTCTAACATAGATATGAAATTCACTTCAAATTTCTGGAAATCTCTATTTGCTAGTTTTGAAACTAAATTTCTATTTAGTACAACCTATCACCCTCAAACGAATGGAAATACATAGAGGGTAAACCAAGTGCTAGAGTACATGTTGAGGATGCATGTAATGCATCAACCTAAGAAGTGGGAAGACTACCTACCACTGGTAGATTTTTCCTACAACAATGGCTATCAAGAGTCATTGAAGATGAGCCCTGTTGAGGCCCTCTATGGTATGCAGTGCAAGATTCCAATAAGCTGGGATAACCCAGTAGATAGAATTTAAATCGGGCTAGAAATGTTGAAATAAATGGAACAACAAGTAATTGAGATAAAGCTGAATCTTAAAATAGCTCAGAATAGACATAAAAGCTATGCATACAGAAATAGGACTCCTAAGGAGTTCAAAACAAGGGATCATGTGTATCTTTGAGTTAGACACGGGAAAAGATCCTTGAGAATGGGAGCTTGTGCCAAGATGGCACCTCGGTATTGTGGACCCTTTGAAATTTTGGATAGAGTGGGTCCAATAACATATAGATTAGCACTTCGTCCCACAGTGAAGGCACATAATTTTTCCATGTTTCATTATTGAAGAAATATGTACATGATTCTAATCATATAATTGACTGGTCTATGATTCAAGTGGAGCCAGAGGGAGAATTCCTTCCAGAACCTAAATACATAATAGATAGGAAAGAAACCCCACTCAAGAAGAGAGCCATTGCACAGGTCAAGGTGCAATTGAAACACTTTGTTCTAGATGAGGATACATGGGAAATGGAGGATGCCATGAAACAAGCATTACCATTTTTGTTTACTTTTGTACATATAGAGTACATCGAGGAAAATTTTCCTTTAAGGGGGAGGGGATTGTAATACCCTTGTTTCCCCTAGTTTTTAAATATAACGGTAACTAGCCAAGAGACTATGGAAGACTAGATATGTGTGAATGTTTGATTTGATGAACGTTTTTGTGAAAAAGGTCAATGTATGTATTTCTGTTACTAATTAAATATGTATAGTGTTGCACAACTGCTGAAATGTGGGTTTTTTAGGATAGATTATGGTGCTATGAGATATATGGTGAGGGGAACCATAAATGGTTGAGATTACCCCCCACTGAACCAATACCTTACTAGATTTAATGACTCAGACTCAGAACAATCCACTGACCCATAAATGAATTACTAGTCAGACCGGTAGCTGGAAGAGTCCTCCTCAAGAGTTAATGAGGAGATGGGGCAGAGTACCCATATGTAGGAATTCCATACCTGACCATGAGATGGGGATTTGGACCCACACAACCTTGTTGAGGAAGGAAAGAAAAGAGGTAATTCGTGGGTAGAGGCAGCACTGCGCGAGGAAGCAAAGTCGAGAGACCAATCTCGAGAAGAGAAAAGAGCACTTGAAACTCTCTGGTTCAAGGAAGAAATGAGAAATAATCTCGTTCTAGGTGAAAGAAGTGGCTGGCAGGGTTTTCGTTACAAGTTGATAAACGAGGCTAGCAAGTGACTGTGCAAGTACTTGTGCATACCTCCTTACTGATTACATATAAAACTGGTGGAAAAAATCATTTGGGAAAAGGAGAGTAACCTTCGTCCCTGACTGTAATTGAGTAAGAAGAATGAGTCTCTCTCAGAGCATCATGGTCTAGCTCGGGGGTGGCCAACAGTAAATTCGCCAGGAGTGGATATGCCTATGGTTGGGTGGAAACATGCACCCCTTTCAATAGTCGTGTAATGCCCATATATATATATCTAAACATCGTTATCCTCATAAGAAATTTATTTCTTAACTAAGACAATATCTATTCAGCATAAAATTGATATTCATACCAGTGACTTCAATAATTTAGATTCATCAAAGATTAACGACTTCATAGCAGAATAAAATAAATGCATAATTTAACAGGTTACCTGGTTCTAATGCTAATTTCCATTGCCAGCTTCCTTGCTGCTGCTCTCCTGCTACCTGCTACACAGTCCAGTCCTATTGCAAACACAGAAAAATAATTGCCCAAAACTATTGTCCACCCTGCCAACTAGGAAAACGACCTAGCTCCAGGATATCTACGGATATCCTGGCCCTCCG
>ML783174.1:847443-859308 GCA_009831015.1 Picea engelmannii
ATAATTAAATCAATCATTAACCATCATGAACAACTATTTAATAATAATCAATTAGAAATGTTATTTTAAGACATAAATACAGTTTAGCTAATCTTTTAGGATTATATTATTAAATTAATTATACTTAATAATCAAGGGTCGTTACAAGTTGCTTCACGAACTCTGGTTTTATAATAAGTATTTTCATACTCTGTGTATTGAAATGGAAATGATGATTGAATATATTTATATTCCTATGAATGAGTTTTGTATTGAATGCTTAAGCTAGAAATATGTATTTGTCTCTCTGTGAACCCATGCTTTTGAATGGTCTTCTGCTTGCCTCATCTTAGTAGTTTGAGAGTTATGGGATGTAATACTGCAAGATATTTGAGGTAGGATTTACTGGAATGTTTATTTCCTTTCGACATCTCGAATCCACCTTCGTGGGAATACCAAGTTCAAAATATATGGAAGGAGAGCGTCTACTTCAGAACTTTCACCCATATGATCAAGGGATCATTCCCATTTCCTTAACTAATTCATGGCTAATAGGTTATCATGTAGCCCACGATAGTTTTCAAATGACCCATACGACCAAGGTCTGGGAACCCTGCGCTAGGCCCGAAAGGAGATAAGCCTTTATGGCTTTGGAACTTTGAGAGTTTAGAGATATGGAATGCTACGACCTTATCATTTGTAAACCGACCAAAGGAAATTAGTTGTTACAGTTACCCATAATGTTAACCGACACTTGGTGGTTTACCTAGCCGTAGTAGATAGACCTACCCCATCGTTAAACCTTGATCCATTCATCAATTGTGAAGTAATGTGAGCCACAGATCTGAGGGTACTCAGGAGTCCCCTTGGCTATTGGATCTATGTTAGGGTAACTTTGGGGAAGTCCTACTTAGGGAGGATGAAGATTCTATGACATCAAACTCCTCGAATATCGAAGTTACAAATTTATGTGAGTCGTGGATCTATGGATTCCATTAAGAACCCCTCTTAACCATCTAATCAAATAGTGGAGGGACCCGTGAAAAATAATTTTATGAAGTCTTGCTTCGGGAGAGCAGAGCGGCCATAATGCTGAAACCCCCGAAGGCTGGAGCTGCAAAGTGATAAGGACCATAGATTTAGGAACCCTTTGGGATCTCCCCTGACCATTAGATATAGACTATGGTCAATTCGAAGATGACCAATTTGGGAGTAAGGAGAAAGTCACACCATAGATCCCTCGAATGCTAAAGTTACGAAGTAACGAAGGCCGTAGATAAAGGTATTATGTGGACACACCGTAACCATGAGATCAAAGGGCTTCTAAGGATACTAGTCCAGGATGACATGACACACTAACATCACCCAGGGTGACGTGGACCCATGTTTGACGTGCCATGTGTCACCTGGATTTGTACATTTCATAGAACCTATGTTCCCATTAAAACGTGAGACATGTCACCCACTGTAGGTGCCACGTATCATCTCCACCTTGTCTTGTGTCACCCTAGCACTTACCTAATTGGTCCATTTGGTGGGTGAGGTACTCGGAACCCACCTTTCCTTACCTCTACATCTAGTACGCCACCTTGTACAAGAGTGGACCTTTCGGGAGTCGGGGACTTTGGGACTACAAAGGTTTGGGGTGCATTATTGAGGATAAGCCAGTAGGACTGAAGGTTGGATCCACGTGGTGATATTTTTGGCTCCTTCGAGAGTTTGGGAGTTCGAGACTACAGAGGACATGCATGTAGAAGAGAAAAGGGATGTTCAATGCCGAAGCGTCAAATGATGAATTCCCTTCTATCCTGTGTGTTAGATGAGGATCAAGTTTCGTTGTTGGATTTGACAGTGAATGGACCTTCCCTACAGGAGGTTGGAACCTGGAGAGGGTACGAATGAATTGGACCCATGTGGTCTGCAACTAATAATGCCCAAAGAATTTTGGGAGGCCATATATTGCAAACTAGAGGCCGGGTTAGAGTCCGGTAACAGTTGTTAGAAATCTACGAAAGAGTAGAAGAGGATAAAGACTTCGAAGAGATGATTTGAGATGATTAGAGTAAGAAAAATTTTGATTCCCCATCCCTAGAAAGGGTATTTAGGGGTCAGGTGTGTTACAAAGTCAGAATTTAAGGGATGGGCGTCAGAACGCTAGGTATACTAAAGGATGGAGTTAATGAAACATTTGGTTTCCTGTATATGGAGGAATTGAAAACAAAAGGTGTGGATGGTATTAGCACCAAAATTCACTCCTAGATTGCGACAAGAGGAAGACTGATGCCCATTAGTTTTATATGTCATGATAATTGAATTAGGTTGGTCGAATGGGCACAGACCTAGGAGAATATCATTTTAACTCAGAAAACTAGGCCAGGCATGCACGAGCAGGTGAGGTCCTAATCTAACTTCAGTCAAGAAGTTGAGTTTAAAATGAGCAGAGGGAAGACTTGGTGAGAAATATGAACAAGGCTTATATGGGCATCAAGCCTTCCAACAACTTGGAGAAGAAATACAAGACACTGAAAATGTGCCTAAGGGACATAGTTATAACAACATAGTGATCAAACCTTCATCACAATGCTTCTGTAACAATTCGACTGGATCCTCCAATTTTGAGTTACTGAATGTGAGGAGGAAGAGATAATACATAAAATTGATTTAAAAATGGTAAAAATACTGTCATGATCAAACATACATCACAACAACACAATCACCCTCGAATGGATCCTCCAATTCCGAGTGTCTTAAAATAGTGTTTACAGAGAGATGGAGGGAAGATGACTTTCATTAAATAGGAAATAATAGATACAATTGCATAACCAGGAAAACCAATACTTCATCAAAAATTTACAATGTGGGAGCCTAGCTCGACCATCGACCCTTAAAAAAATGACAAAAATGCCTGTATATACTCCAAGCAGAACCACAACAGAAAGTTCGAGTCGATGCATTGAAGGCATTACGTCTACATGCTTCTTGACAAACTGTGCATGCAGTCTTTGGTCAGTCCCAAACTTCGGTCAGATGCAATCACACTCCATAACGAGTCTGCACATGAGTTGACAAACTGTAGTCCTTTTTCAACTTTCCATTTATGGTGGAAACGATGTCCATCCACCATCAACTTCTTTAATAACTAATTCATTGGAATAGGGTAAGGCCCCGGTCAACTCTTCCACTGAAGGACGTGGAGGTATTCTCATTCTACCATATGCAATTGCTTAGGGACTTCATGACAAGGCTAGCAAGGAGACGTGGGAGCCAGTGTGACGACTAGAGCACATAACATGAACCAGTGAATGGAAGATGATCAGGCATAGGAGATTTGACATCTTGGTGTGGAGATGAAATGAGGAGAGGCCATGTGCATAGATGTGGCAGAGGGAAAGTAGTCGGGCAAATGCAGGTGACAAAACTCGTGGGCCTTGAGATGTGAGAGTCAGGTGGAGGAGACATGGGGCTGAGAAGAAGACATGGGGGTACATGATTGACAAAGGGGGAAAACACGATGCTAGGATGGGTGACCTGGAGGAGGATAAATAGGTGTCAGAAGATAAGAGGGACGAAGAGAAAGGGACACGATGCAAGGGTGAGTGGTGGACAAGTGAACGATTGTGAATGGTGGGAGGGGAGTGGGGATGTGATAGGTAGAAGAGATTGATGGAGAGGGATATAGATGGCCAGGAGGTGAGAGCGGTAAGTGGTAAAATGTTTTACAGGGGTCCACATTCAAAACCACCCATGTCAGACCCCCCCCCTATTAAAGGCAGAACAACAGGGGGGGTTCTGTAATGGAACCTATGTCGTATATCTGAGTGCTCTATTCTCAACCTCTCAAACCTGTGCACTCTCATATCGAACACCCCCCCTAATTTAAAAATATAAAAATGGAGGGGGTATGGATTTAAACCTCGACTGTAGATCTGGGCACGCGAACTTTGGTCATCCATATTAGCCTTCCCTTTAGAATGGTGTGCCTTCACACCAAAACTTAAGATAAGTGGGTCTTTCAACCCACTTCTTGTCATTCTTTTCACCAAAACACCCCCTTACATGTTTATGTGATAACATTAGGCTCCATGGGGGATAGAGTCCTCCCTGTGAGGCTCTAAGAACTTTTATGCAACATCAGTTCCTTACTGTTGGGCTATGGAGTCATTTATTGAGACCGAAAAATGAACAGGAAAACAATATTTACAAAATCAGAGGATCCACTTAAGGCTTAAATAAATAACTTCTTTAGAAAATTCCCATTCACAGGGCCACCAAAAATTTCATCTCCCTCTAAATCCTGCAATTCATAGGTATTGTTTAAAAACACTTCAGAGACTTTGAAGGGCCCAATCCAGAGGGCTTCAAACTTGCTATGTTTTCCTTTGTCCTACTTGGGTGCATCCCACTTAAGCACTAGATATCCCAGTGCTAATTCCTTCTTTCTTGACTTCCTGTCGAAGGCCTGCTTGATATTCTATTGATGATCATAACCTCTATCCACCACCTGCTCTCTAGTCTGTTGGACCTCTACCAGTTGATGAATTCTCCTGATCATATCATCAGGCTCTCCTTGACAATCCTGAAAGAATTTTTCTACAGGTAGAGTTAGCTGAGAGGGAAATACAATTTTTGTCCCATAAACAAGTTGGAAAGGGGAGATGCCTAGGGACCTCTTTTCTATCACACGATCATCCCACAAAGTGAATTTGAGTTTTGAATCCCAGGTATTCTTATTGTCTTCCAACAATATTTTAATATCTTGATCAGACTCTTGTTAGAAGACTCTGCTAGTCCATTGCCTTGGGGATAATAAGGAGTGGAGTGAATAAGTGAAATCCCAAACTGCTCACAGAACTTGATCAAAGGTTTAGACTTGAAGGATGCAACATTGTCAGTAATGATTTTTTCTAGACAACCAAACCTTGCCATGATAATCTCCAGGAAATTGATGATTACCTTGTGTGAAGTGCTCCTGTTCAAGATGACTTCTATCTAATTGGTGAAATAATATGTTGCAGTTAGAATCCACCTATTTTGACCGCTTGATGCATGATGAATTTCCACAATGAAGTCCAATCCCCATTGCTGAAAGGGTGTTGATGCTACTACAATATTCAATGGAAAGGGTTTGAGCTGCTGCTTTCCTGAGAACTTTTGACACTTGATGTTGGCTCTGATCTCTTGCAGACATCAGTGAATAAAGTAGGCCATTAGTACCCAGTCCAGAGAATTTTTTAGGCTGTAGTCTTCCAGAAATTATGTCCCCCACATAGGCTGCTGTGAAAATCAAGCGTAATTCGTTGGGCCTCCTATGGATCCAGACATATCAGAAGCACTCCCAGAGGGTCTTTCTAATATAAGACCTGGTCAATAAGGCAATATCTGATTTATTTTATTTTTAAATCTCTTGCCTTGCTCTTCCCCATTCCATCAGGAGGTTCTAATTCTTGCAGAAAATATATAATGTCTCCATACCAGGTGTATTCTGCTAATGGTAATCTATCCTGAGAGATTTTGTGAGTCAACTCATCTTGCTGATCAACAGAGTAATCATTAATGAATTTAGCCCCCAAGGCTTTATAATTGGATTCATCCAATAGATTGGCTAAACCTTGAACTTTAACTAGCTTGGTAGGTTTTATTTCCAGATCGAACTCAAGGATTTTGGCAATCCATTTGCTCCTCTTTCCATCTATGTCAGGTTGAATAAGAATGTCCTTCACAGAAATTGAAGGAACATATGCAATGACCTTTAAGTGCAATACATAGAATTTGAAAGCTTTGAGAGATTTCACTAAGGCATAGGCATACTTTTCCATAATGTCATACCTGATCTCAGTGTCCCTTAAGGATTTGCTGAAAAAGGAGATAGGCTTCTCAATCCCTGCATCATTCTTTTGTAATAGAACATCAACTACTGTATCAAAGGAAGCGAAAAAAAGATCAGGAAGTCCCTGGAATAATCAGGACTGATAAGCATAGGTGCCTCAATCAATGCCTTTTTTATTTGATCAAAGGATTCCCTCGGTTCATCAATCCATTTTACTTCATTCCCCTTCTTGAGCATGGTTGTAATATGCTTCACCAACGCAACAAAATTTGAAATGAACCTCCTTAGAAAGTTAATCTTCCCCAGGAAAGACTGAATCTTCATTATGGACCTTGGGAGTGATAAGGCTTGGATCACCTCCACCCTACTAGGATCAATTCTCACTCCCTCAGTAGATATTATATACCCCAACAACTTTACCTCCATGGAAAATAAAGATTTTTTGGGATTTAAAGAAAGACCAAACCTTCTGCACTTCAATAAGACCTTCTTTAGATGATTGCAATGTTCTTTATCAGATCTGGAATAGACTGTTATGTCATCCAGATAGATAACCACAAACTGATCATTCTCCCCAATGAAAGCTATGTCCATGGCTCACTAAAATGTTTCCCCTGCATTCATCAATCCAAAGGGAATTTTGGCATACATGAATGTGCCCCAAGGAGTGGTGAAGGTTGTTTTTTCTCTCTCCTCAGGCAGGACTGATATCTGGTTGTAGCCCGAAAATCCATCAATCATAGATATCCTTGATGCACTAGTTACCCTTTGTAATATATGTTCCATATTTGGTAAGGGGTAATTGTCCTTCTTTGATATCCTATTCATATTTCTGAAATCGACACAAAGTCTAATTTCTCCAATTTTCTTTCTCACCGAGACCAGATTGGCCACCCATTCAGAATATCTCAAAGGGAATATGATTTGGGCATCCAACAACTTCTTTACTTCTCTCTCCATGACATGAAGCAACATATGTTTGATCTGTCTTAGCTTCTTCCTGAATGGCTTGGCCTCCTCTTTCAGGGGAATCTTATGCTCAATGGAAGCTGTGCAATAAGTCTTGAGATCTTCATAAGTCCAAGAAAAAACATCAACGAATTCCCTCAATAGTTTAACATACTCATCCCTTTGCTCTCTTGTCAAGCTGCTTGACAATCTGACAAACTTTTTCTCCTCCTCTGTGCCGATGTTACACTCAGTTGTATCATCATTGTCTTTTGACACTTGGCCCTTTACTGCTACATCATTTCTATCAAAAATCCTTTCCAAAGGAACCAGTCCCTTTGGAATGAGATTGCTAGGTAGATGAACAATATGACGATCAAAAATCTTTTTCAGAAGATCATCAGTATAAGGGTCATCTTCATAAGCAGGGTCTGGATCAATGTGCAATGCTAAAAACTCCTCAACAGTCTCTAGGAATCTTTTGATTTCAAGATCATCCTCAAAAACTTTCCAATGCTTGACATTGTCAAGTATGGAGGGTCCGTATCTTACTTTTGTATCATACCTGAGCTTAGGTGGAAGAGGGACGATGAAATTTCTCACTGAAGTAGTCAGGGAATCAACCACAGTGTTTTCTCCTCTTGGAATAAATGATATATTGAAAGCTAGGAAAAAACTGTCAATGAGGTCTGAGGCTTCATTTCTGTAACTCCTAAGATGAGGGTGCTTGGCCTGATAAACATTTTTGATCTACTGAATGATCAGCTCAACATCACCAAAAACAACTATTTATTTAATTCCCATGTCCTTTGTATCCCTTAAGCCCAAAACAAGAGCTTCATACTCCGTCACATTATTGGTAGCTTCAAACTCTAATTTGTAAGACAGGGATATGGTTTCTTGAGAAGGGGAAACAAAAACCACCCCAATGCCAACACTGTCTTTAGAATAATTTCCATCAAAGAACCTTTTCCACACAAAAGTAAGTGGGGAATAATCTTCATGGGGGCTAATTGGTTGCTTTCTGAGTTGAAGAGGAGCCTCAGGGGTGGTGGTAAGTTGCAACAAGCTGGATCCCAAATCAGTATCAAGGTAAAAGATGGGATGATTGGTGGGATCTGCTTCATCACTAACAATGTAAGCCATCTGAGCCTCTCTGTACAATCTTCTATGTTCCCCCCCAAAGAATGGGATGGTAGCATATGTTAGGTTCATTTGTAATGTTCCACCCAGCCTTTTTATCAAAGATCTTGACAACAACATGCCAAACTTAGGGGAAACATCAGCTACCATGATATCCATGACCATACTTTTCATGGGTAGCTGAAACAAGGTTACCACCAGATCTTTGATGAGTCCAAGACATTTCACCCTCCTTGAATCAAAGGAGTAAAAATCATGATACGCCTTTGTTACTTCCAGCCCGAGCTCTTCCATAACTTTTTTAGGCATGCGGTTATGGGAAGCCCCTGAATCCATGAGGCAATTATGAAACACCTTATCATGTATGTTCAGGGACATGTAGAAGGGAGGGGATGAATCCTCTCTGTCTTCTACCATAGGGCCTAATATAACTACAGGATTTTCATCTTGGATATTCACTGAGTCTATGGAAAGCTAAGGTGGCTCAGACTGCAGCTGTTTAGAGAGGGACCTTTTGAAATCTTCATGTTTAACTAACTCTAAAAGGGGGACACAGATTCTAATTTTTTGGATTTCATGCTCAAAGTTAAAGGAGGAAGGAGGCTTAAAAATTTCTCTCACCTCTGGGACAGGGTCTTTGTCTATCGATGATAGATTCTGAGATTTCTTTTCCTTGGTAGTGTTTGTTGCGGGCTTAGCAGGATTTTCTGCTATGAGAGGTTGGTCAAGGATGTTAGAATTCCCTTCTTTATTTTTTGACCTGAGGTTATACTTATTGGGACTGCTACTATCTTTGCCCCTTTTACTCAGATCATTTATTTGATTGTTCATGAGGGATTCTTCATATGCAGATTGAGTCAAATGGGGAAAAGGGGAGGTGTCTTCAATACAGTGAATTTCAAGGTCTAACACCTCTTCCTCCTTCTCTTCATCATCAAACATGTTGTTTTAGAGAGGGGTTTGAATCCTCTAATCATCCCTATCTATGTTCCTTTTTTCCCTTTATATAATCTGAGGAGCCTGATTGTTCGGCCTTCTGAAGTTTCCTCTCTTATCAATGTTTTGGGGATTTTTGTATGTCTTCTTCCCCTCCATTTTAATTTTCTCCATATCTACAGACATAGAATTTACCATCTTGGTCAATTCATCTACTTGAGGGTGAGCTATAGGATAACCAGAGGTTGAGGCGTCAGATATCCCTCTTCCCCTGTCTCTATCAGATTTTCTTATGAGTCGATTAACTGCCAACACATTGGATTCTACTTCCAGGGATGCATCTTGTATGTTAGATAAGGAATTAGCCCTTCTTTCTCTGAGAATGAGGCATAAATCATGGTCAAAGGAACTATCATAAGTGATTTTGGCAGAAGCTTCTTATGGTTTTATTTCAGCAAGGATATTATTGTAGATCTTATTAAATATTTTGGAGAAGTCAGAGACAGACTCTCCTTCCTTTCTCTTCAAGGACCCAAACTCTGTCATATAATACATGAATTCTTTCTTATCTCCCCTCTATCTAAAGAAGGCATTATCTAGAGATTCAATACCAACAATTGATCCAGGGGATAATACCCTAAACCATTTCCTCACCGCACCATCAAGACTTTGGATGAAAACTCTCATCCAAACATCTTCATTTTCAATGTTCAGGTTGTCTGCATAACTATAGAAGGCAACAAGGTGTTCTTCAACAGTTATGTCCTCCTCTTCAGTGAACTTAGGCATATACTTCAAATAATATCCAACATGGAGAGGATTCATTGGCTGAGGTAGGACTTGAGGGTCATACCTTGCAGCCACTATGGAATCCATTTTGTTTACAGGGGGATGAGCACCTGCCATAGGGATATTAGGTGGAGGAGAACTAGGAGGAGGAGGAGTTCGAACAGGGGATGCCAGAACTGAACTTGCAAGAGGAAAGGGAGACAACAAAGGATTTGAAGAGAAGGCTACTGGGCTAGAGGAAACAGGGGTTGGTGTGGGAAAAACAATAGCAACAGTAAGAGGAAGAGGGATGGTAAAGCCTAGGCTAGGGAAATATTTTGAGTTCCTAGGTCTAGACCAGGCTGCAACGTCATGGGAAATAGGAGTGACAAATCTCTCTCTCTAATCCAAGACCAGGAGGGGAAAAATCAATAGGAACACTCCCAAAATTTAACAAAAGAGAAACTCCAACAAGAGGTATGATAGGAAAATGAGAAGAAGATATCGAATTTTCTAACAGAGGGCAATGCGAACTATCAGAAATACCTAATTCATCAGTTGAAGCTCCTTTTCTGGGAGCCTTTCCCTTTTTGATAAGCTTCTCTGGATCTACTTTAGGTGTTGCTAAAGGCAACTTCAGGGTAGACCCCGTATGCCTGCCTATGGAAGACAAAACTGAAATAGTAGGTTCACCACAGTGGATTTGTCACAATGGATTCGCCAGGTGTACAATAGCAATCTTGTGGAGATCTGATGCCTGATGCACCTTCATAATTAGAGGCTCAATGTAATTCAATCCCAGGGAAAATATTCAACTTTGTTCTCGACAACGATGCTAGAAATGTTAGCACCATAAGTCACTCCTGGATTGCAGCAGGAGTAAGCCTGAAACCCATCAGTTTTATATGTCAAGATAATTAAATTAGGGTGGTCAAATGGGCACAGACCCAGGAGAATATCATTTTAACTCATAAAAATAGGCCAAGCATGCGTGAGCAGGTGAGTTCTTGATCAACTTCAGTTAGGAAGTTGAGTTTAAAATGAGCAGAGGGAAGACTTGGTGAGAAATATGAACAAGGCTTCTATGGGCATCAGGCCTTCCATCATCTTAGAGAAGAAATACAAGACACTGAAAATGTGCCTAAGCGACACAGTTACAACAACACGGTGATCAAACCTTCATCACAATGTTTGATCTGAAAATAGAAGGCTGAATTGTTATGCTATGCAAGCACCCTCTACTTCATGAAAATAAACTTTACAGGACCTTGCTTCATGTGTTAAAATATGTAAGATAAACTTATGTGTTAAGTTCATGTATCTTGTTGTAAATGATTATGTGTGAGGATATGTTCTTTTAAATGGTTATATATGTACTTTCAATAAATACACAACAACACAACTTGCAGCAAATAAACCATCAAACTCACAACAATAACAAGATGATAAAGGAGTTCACCTCCCTCCGGGCTACATCTCCTTGAGCCTCCATCAATGGACTTGGCTCTCTGGGATTAATTTGTCAAAAGTTCTTTTACAAGCTGCTGCTCAACTCCAATGTAAAAATAGACTATACCATTGGGATCATAACACATAAAAACCCCAAAAATGACTAATAGAACTCTGAAAACGGATCATGGCTCATCTGGGCATGACCTTTTCTACATGTGGCCATAAGCTTCCCTGAGCTTCTCTTTGGAAAAAACACCTGTAAAAGTCCTCAAAAGACTATGAAACCTGTTTCAGTGTGTTCAAAGCATAACAATTAGCCAAAAATGATTATTCAATCACAGAAAACAAACATAGGCTCACCAAAACATGTCCTCCATCAATGAGGGCTTCAAGCTCCCTAGAGCTTGCGGAAACTTCAATGGATAAAAACCTACAAAATAAGTTTTCAAATGGCCTTTATAACAGTGCCAATGGATTCAAGACGTCCAAAAACCCCTAGCCGGGCTTTTACGGCACCTCAATCGGCCAAAAGATGAGGAAGATAGGCCTCCTGCCATTTTCCTTCTTCAAGCTTGCTGAAACTGGTTCGCCAAAACGCACCCTTGTGTGCCTGAACCAAGAACACGCTCCAAAATGCGTGTTTAAACCCAACACCGAGCATAAATGACAATGTAATGATCCCAAGACAAATTCTTTCTTGGAATCACTAACTACTACTAATTTATTGAGTTTTTAAGTGTATACAAGATTCATCAACACATGGAGATCACAATATATTCAAGATGTAGAAGCACAAGCAAAGATCTGACCTT
>ML783174.1:888498-931324 GCA_009831015.1 Picea engelmannii
CTAGGCTTTTATGGATGGCACCTCAATCGGCCAAAAGATGAAGAAGTTAGGCCTCCTCCATTTTCCTCCTTCAACTTTGCTGGAACTGGTTCGCCAAAACGCACCTCTGTGTGCATGAACCCAGAACACACACTTATTTAAGCGCAAAAACTTGGCACCGAGCATAACCGAAAAATGGATCAAACTGTCGAACCGTTAGGCGCACCCAGCCCCTAACTTCCAAGGCCAAGGTCACATGGATCCTCCATACGACCGCGCTCTCATATAAAAAGGGCCACATTTAAATGTAATTTAAATAAAATTAAAACCAAACTTTAAACAAGGTCAACCTTATGGCATGTTGGCAAGGTGGAATTTGCGAAAACTTTGGTAAAGGGGGAGGTTTTGGGTTCAATCCCCATGGACTCCACAAATTTTTGAACTAACAAACCATAGACAATAAAGGGGTGCCACGTGGCAGCCCATGATTGGGCCACGTGGCACCTTACCATTCGCCCAATAACTTCCACGTGTCAACAAATAATTCACCCACATATGCCAATAAAGGATTGCCATGTCACCTCTTCCATGTCAGCGTACGGTCATACGGCCCTGCCACGTCAGATCGTACGGACTGTACGGACTGGTACAGTCATCATCATTTTTTCCCCTGTTTGTCTTGACGAACAGATCGCCATATCTCTCGCTCCCGATGTCCGTTTGAGACGAAACAAATTGCGTTGGGTTCATGACGACGAGGGGTGAAAACCCATTTGTTTTGAGGCAATTATGAGAAATTTGATTTTTGGGCTAAAATTTGACCCCTGGTCCAGATTTTGATCAAATATGCCCCAATTAAGGGTTAATGGGCCAATATTAGGGCTTAACACAAACCTCAACAATACTCCAACCGACAATCTCTCATTTCCCATCGGCCTACATAACCCAAGGTAGTGTGACCCTTCTCCTCACCCGAGTCTCTGAGGTTGCACCAATACCCTTCCATGGCTCTAGCACAGTTCATATATGAAGTATTAGAGCCTCGTGGCTCCAGAAGTTAGAGCTACCCTTAGAGGTATCCAAGTACCCTATAGGCCTCACACTAGAAAGTTCCTATCCCCACACTTCTCCCTAAAGGGCTCTAGCCTTTCCCAAAGGAAACCCAAGGAGAAGTGTACACACACCCAGATTAACTTAGGATCCATAGGGTAAAATGCATATTCTAGGTCAACATATTTATTTGAGAAACTCCTATAGTTAGAATGGTAAGAATCAAATGAATGTAATGGAAATTTACAATAAATTCCCCCTTTAAATATGCATGTTCCCTTTTTGACACATGGCACTCATGGCCCCCTTTTCCACTACATAGGATCTTAGGTTATAAAACATGCATAAAAGCTTAAGGAATTATTATATTATATTTAGAATAACCCCATTGTCTTAAGCCCCCTTTATATATCCTTTAGACCCATTTCCCACCATGGATTCTTATACCCCCATACTCCTTTGCCTTAGGTATAGAATAGTGATGTATTTTATTAATATGAGAGAGAATTATTACAATTTACAAATCTAGGATCACTGGAAGCAACATACAAATAAACTGGCCTAATATCACATAGGCACCCTTACCTAACATGTTGATGTTTTTGGTAGCATCAGAGAGGTACTTCCACATTGGAATGTGTTTTTCATTTGGAAGTTGTCAAAAACATTTCAGTCTTGAATTTAATTTAGTTAAAAGGAATTAATTAAAGTAAAATTGTATTTATGACCGAATTGAGTTATTTAAGGACATGATTAGAATGAAGTATGTAATCAAAATCTTAAGTGAGTGTGAGAATTAATATCAACTGTAGATCACTTTCGAGATTGGAAATAGATTGCAACTTATGATTATAAAATCAAGGATGGGGTAAAGGAGAAATCACTTTTGACGAGAGGTTTAGGTCAAGAGACTTGGTGAGAGACCAAGGTAGGGACTTGTGTGAGATACCCTTGTGAGAGATGTGTTTTAAGGGAGTCAACACAGTCGAGACTTTGAGATAAATTCACTTTGGTGAGAGACCAAGGTTGAGGATAACAAAGAAGGCATTTTCTAGTGCAAGGAGTGTAGGAGTAAAGAATGACATTTTATTAAACTAGAGTGAGTAGATCTCATAAGTTGGATGAAGATATGTCATCCAAGTATTGATCAGAGGGTTGGATCATAAAGGAACTTGATTCAATATCTTGGATAGGTGGATAAGGACTTCCATATAGAGGTCATACAAGTCAAGAAAGAGAAAGAGAAGAAGAAGCCACAGAGGGGTTTCAGTCAATATAAGATGTAAGAAAAAGTTGGACCATACGAAGCTTTCCATACAGAATTTTTATATAGATACACAATTCAAAGTGGGTTGAATCACATATATATGTAGATCACAAGAGGGAGAATCATGTATGCCTCAGAGAATGTGCCAAAATAGGTCGTACAATAACACGAGAGTTTGTAGGTTTGTCTTCAGTGTATAATTCTCTCGATGGACAATTTTCCCTATTATGGGTGACCTGATTTGACCTTATTAAAATCATCAATGCACTGGTTTTCCCTCTAGGGTTCTTTTATGGTTTACCCAAAAATATTGGTGTTTATGCGTGCTTGATTTGGTTTCCTTATTTATGCTTCTTTTGAATGTTTAATTGACTAGTCAACTGTGATTTTAGTAGATAAATTGATTTTATTTGAGTTAACTTCTAGGTGTTGAGTAGAGTGATAAAAGATCAACATGGTATTAGTGCAAACCAAGGGTTGAATCCACTCAGGAATAATTTTTTTTTTTTGAACATGGTATCATATCCAAGGTTTCTCTAAGAGGAAATGAACTGCACATAGTATCAGAGCAGGTGATCTAAGAGGAAGCCAATATCAGGTTTTGTATAATATATTATTAGGTTGATAAGCAACAAAGGAAAACAAAGGATAGATTTTCATGGAAACAAAAGTACTCGGTAGAACGAGTGTTTTTGCAGGTATACAGAGGCATCTGTTATAGAAATATTTTCCTCACCCCACACAACTTGCTCATAAGGTATTTTCCATTTCCCTATGAAGACATGAAGTCCCCTTTTGCACTTCCCAGAGATAAAAATCATATTTTTCCACATATACGCACCCTACTAGTTAGAAAACATGTGTATATGTAGGTTGCACCACTACAACCCGTGTACATCGATTTTGGTTCTAAAAAATAAGAATTATGTTGGGTTTCCATGTCACGTCATGAGATTCATGATCCTTGACCTTCCATATACTGGAAACCTTCTAACTCTACCATTCAGTTCCATTTGAAGGCTATAAATGGGACATATCCAAACCGTGGAAAGGAGGAGAATTCAACTTTTGAGAGAAAAGTTACTCTGGAGAAATTATTCACTTCATATTAAGTCTGCATCCCTTTTCCCTTTAAAGTCTGAACACATCGTTCAACCCCCAAGCTCTTCCCTCTTTGATGGAGAACCTCATTGCCTTTCTTATATGAGCTTGACTTTGGTGGAGGATTGAAGTGGTGGAGGCCTAGCTAGAAGGGACTTCGTTTCTTGGTTTCGAGACATGCCAACATGAAAGTTTATCACTTGTATACTTCTATTGATCATATTTTAATAGAAATACTCTTTTCTCTTCTAATTGATGTCTTGCAAATATTTGAATTATTATTCCATGGGCGTATTTTTTATGAATGTTAATGTATTATGATATTGTATGTGATAAATTTATATATTATCACCATATGCTTGCATATATTGGTTGTTGAGGACAAGTTCCATGTATAGAGATTTGAGTTGCATGCTCAATGATGGTCTTCATCGAACATCTGAATGAGGTAGGCTCTTTATCTTGTCTTGATTGGCATTTACATTTATATATCATACTTGGGATTAGAGTTGATTTCTGTATTCATTGCTTCTGTTGTGGTTTACCCCATTCCATAGACTTATTTTCCTCGTAACAAAATTGGTGACCATACTCGGGAATGAATCTTCTATTTTTGGGGTTTGGAGTGTTTTTGTCCTTCAATTTCTCTCTGGTAGCCTGAGTTTTCTTGTCGCTTGATTGCTTGACAACCTATTTTTACTTTTTATTTGAGTTTTTTGGCCTTATCCTTCCCCAGGCAGTGTTTTAATACATATACGTGAGTTTTCCCTTGATAGAATCGTACATACATAGATTGTCATTCTATAGGGAACACACATATGTAGGTTTTCCTTAAACAATTGTGTACATCAACTTTTTTATCTTTCTTTTTGAGTTTGGTGTTTGTTGGGTGCGTTTTTATGGTTGTTGAGTTTTCTTTGGTCTCTATCCTAACTTAAGTTCTTGCAGAGTGATAGGAAACCTTTTTATGGTTGAATTTTCAGGCATTTTTTTTTTCTTTCTCATCATCTTTTTCATTGGTCGTCCTTGCATCTTCGGTTGAGTGTTTTCTTTTGGCTATCCTTCTTGGTTTGTTTTTATGCTTACAGTAGGGTCTATATATCAAGTTGTTATTTAGTCCTTGCATTTTCATTCTTTATATTGAAAATACAAAAAAATACATTTTTCATCTTGGCATTTTCTTTTTTGGTTGTTTAGTATTTATATTGATACATATATGGAAATATTTCATTTTATTTGAAATTGTAGAGTTGAATTGAAAGTTTCATTGTGAAAAGATCATCATTTTTTGAGAATTCAATTTTAGGAATTAGCTTTATGTTCATATTCATTTCTTTAATTTTATGAGTCATAACATCATCAGTTTCACAACCACATCTTTTGAGTAAACAAAGCCATTAAAAGTAATGTTGATAAATTTAAAATTGATTAGAAACGATTTTATTTTTTAGGGTACACAAACTAGCTTAAGATATAGAGCCTTGGAATAGGATTTTGTGAGTAAACTTATGAAAGGATATTAAACTCAACATATGTGTCTGACTAATGGAGTGGTGAAATAAATTCTATAATTAGTGATGCCAAGAGGCTCCACTCACACCGGAGTTAAGCATGAGGTCACACAAAGTTGGTTGCAGAGATATCCCTCTAATACTTTCTTAGTGTCAGAGATATTTCTGGGGATCTATTGATATATGGGGGTCTTGCTAATACCTTTACTTATGTGATAGGTGGAGATTTCAAGATTTTGAGCTTTGTTACCTTTCCCATATAGTGGACCTGACTTATGATTGTTCTCCTGCACATTGGTTATATCATGGTGGCTTTAGTTGCTTGACATTGGTAGTCACATAGGTTACTTGCAGGGGTTATTATGCAGGTACCCTGAGTCATATAAGGGCCGAACAACACACAACCTTTATGGAGTATTACCTCTCCCAGGGGATCTGACCGATTTCACTCTTAATCCCACGAGGGCCCTTATAATTGATTTTGATACCTACGATATTTTGAAGGGAGTCTCGCGCCCCTCTTGGGTGAGGCATGCATACTCTAGTGAGGGAGGCCCCTTTTTAGCCACTATCTCCTATTTGTGCACATTTGGCCTTTTTTATTTTTATTTTGGTGTGATATTTGATTGTTAGTTTCCCTTAGGATTTTTTTTTCATATCTTGAGTCTTGATTCATCGTGGAGCCAGACCATCTTCCTGACCGGTCTCGTCGTTTGTTAAATTTATCACCGCATCTTGAGTCTTTGCCTTCTAAAAGGTGCAAAGTTATCAAACACGGTACACAGACTTCCACTTACCATACTTGTGATCATACAAGTATGAGTACTATGTCAAGTTAGAAATATGCTAGGAGTCCTTCAACTCCCATACCTACCATAGTTAATGGAGCTCCTTCTACACCTTTAACCACTACGATTGTAGTGCTGGAGGTTCATGTCATCACTCCTGTATGGCTTGTGGTTGGTACTCAACCCATAGTAACAAACCCTTTTGGGTCTCTTTTTGGTTCATCGGGGTACAATTATCAGTACATTCCTTGGGTCTCTAACCATTTCTCTTTTGGTATGCCAAATATGACATCACAACTTTCATCTTCCATTCTAGTGAATAATGAAAATCCTAGTATTGGAATTGGGGGCATGGATCCTCCACATATTTCACTCCCATTTGGTGGAGCTCATATTCCCCAAATGACTCCTACGGTTGGAAGCCAACCTCCTTTCCATCCTAGGCGTAATCCTAGTCTTAATTCTCCTAGATGGAGTAATCAACCAGGAAGACAAGCTGCTACCTATGTTCTATTCTTTACACCTTCCTCCTCCGCACTGATTTTGACCAACACATTTGGAATGACAAATCCACCTATATCCTCTGTATTTTCACCCTGGGGAGGTTAATTTCATACTATGGGAAACCCCCAACCTAGAGCTAGTCTGGCTAGGGGAAATATTTACAACCCTCATTATAACATTCCTACAGGGATGGTACCCACCCAACCTATTATGAATCAGTTTTGAGGAGGACATTACCATACCAGATAGGGCTATGGTGCATACCAAAACCATGACTGGGCTGTGATTCCTCAACATCATTATTTCCCAAGAGCATGGAATTAGATGACGCTACCTCGAATCCATTTTCTATCCACGCTTAATTTTATAACTTGTTAATATTAATGAATGACCTGGTGCATCATGATCCGTCATGGCCCTCCATCCCCACCAAGCTTCCTTCGGATATTCTGAAATTCGAGGGAAAGACTAGTGAGGATCCTGGTGATCACATCACTACTTTTTATCTTTGGTTCTCTTCCAATTCCCTTAACGACGATTCTATTAATTTAACATTGTTTCAACACACCCTCACGGGGGTTGCAGTGAAATGGTACATAGAGCTACCAGGGGGAACATACAAGAATTTTAATTAGATGGTTTTAGTCTTTCTCAACCACTTCCAGTTGTCGGTTCATTATGATGTTGACATAGAACTTCTGTAGGCCCTTCTCCAGGACAAAGCCACCCATATCTCAGATCACATCCAAGAGTGGCGTAGATGGAAGAGGTTGATCAAAGTCTACATCTGAGGTAACATTTGAAGAGGAAGCTATTTTCAAATCCCAACAATTAGATCTCATATATGCTCAATCTAGGATGTTACACGAAATTCTTCCTGATGCACCGAGGTCAAACTACGACCCTAGAAAAAATCTCAGGCCACAAACTTTAAGTCTATAGACTTGGTGATGAAACAGCTGAAATATTTTTCTCTAAGCCGGTCTATAGGAGGACAAGCTTTGTCTGTGTCCTCCACTCCTACTCAGTTGGCAGATGTGCATTCTATACATTCGTCGACCAACCTGAATTGTAACCAACAACCATGAGGGAATATAAGGAAAGGATGGGGTAATAACCATAAGGTTGGGAGGAATAATAATAATAATAAACTCAATGACAACGTTAACAATGATAGATCGAACAATAGTGTTGGTGAGGGAAAGACAGAGAAGCGAAAGGTGAAGTTTCCTTGTAAACTTTGTACTGATGATCACCTTACCCACTCATGCCCCAAAATTGAGGAAGCTATGCGACTCTTATCTCAACCACCCACTGTGTTGACTAATACATTTATGCAAAATCAACACATGGCATCGAGTAGGAATAAAAACCCCCTAGTGCATTATGGTGACCGTCTATGCATAAATATGGTCAAGTATCATATTAATGTAGCCACTCGGTCTCGCGATTAGAGTTAATCACACGTTGTTCCAGGACTAGAGTCTCCCCCTCCTATGGAAACGCTTCAAATCCTATGACACCTTGGTAATCTTTTTTGGTTTTTGAAAATCACCTTAAGAACACCTAAACTAGCATGAAATATACAATAATGGACATGAAATTGAAGAGAAGAGAGAGATCAATTACCTGGCGAAGAAGAAATTGAAAATCATCCATAGATTTTCCCAGAACTACCACTTGAAAAATCAGATATGATGAGGTTTTTTTCTCACTCTTGGAAGGTAAAAAAAAAATGGTGAAAATAAAATTACTTTTTCCCCTTTTAAACAAAAAATCGATATTATTTAAATATTTAATTTTATTTTTTACCATTTTATATAATTTCTCATTGGTTGATATAGTTTTTTAAGAGGATATGATGGTTCTAACCCTAATTTGTGAAGCTTATAGGTCAAACATGAGACATAAGTTGTAGCCTAGTGTATTTTTATAGTTCTTTCGAACTCGTTACAAGAAAAAAAAACAAAAAATATACAAAAAAGGAATCTTTTGGGATTTTTCTTTAATATCTTTCCAAACTCTTTAAATATGAAAATATTCTTGAGTGAACTTACTTCCTTTCATGCTTGTTAAAATATTTGAAAGAGAATCTATTCAGTATTAGTTAAACCCTTTTTCGAGTTGAGTATGATTAATTACAAAAAAGAAACACTCTAGTCCATCATGGCTAGAAGCGTTCTCCTAGGTATTATTTTATACTTTTTTGGGCTTGGGAGACTAAATTTTCATAAAAGTTAATATTTTAGTTTTGTTTAAGTGTTTTTCAAACTCCCTAAACATGAAATAGCACCGACTTTACTTTCTCTGGATTTGTAAAGCATACATTGAAAGACCCATATGGGACCGAACCATTCCTTCCTAGGGTTCGTTAAAAATAAACCGAGGGACTCATCTGAAGTATGAGATTATACTACATTCATATTTTATCCTACTCAAGATTTTGTAAAAATAAAGAGGTACTCGCCAGAAATGGTGGGGGGAAATTGGGAAAGGAATATGTATAAAATATATATTGATTTTAGAAGTGAGTCACTCTTGAACATGACACCCTTTTGCTCTGTGCATCAAGGTTGGTAAATCTACTTGTCTCTTGTTGATAATACACCTCCACAAATTTATACTTTGGTATGTGATCCTCCTTTTGAGTCAGTTCTTCCAAGACAGTTGTCGTTTCATTAATATGTTTAAGAAAATTCCAAGTAGAAAATGCCTTCTATCACATGGACCCATTTTTGCAGTTCTTAATCCTTTTACAGTGTCAACCATCCTTGAGTCAATCCTAAACCACTCTGTTCTATGATCTACTTCAAATATTTGTACATTTTTCATGTTTTTGTTGGGGGATACATCAAGGCCCTCCTGCGACGAATCACTTCCTATCGAATTCCAGACATTATCTAGGAAGTTGGTTTAGAAACTTTACAATACCTTGGGACTTGCATGCCTCAATGAAAAGTTTCCTAATCTTTGACAGCGTGTTTTCATCATTAGCCTTCGATCGGATTATTCTACGGGTGCTTGAATTCAACTCATCTACTCACACTCAATAGAATGTACTTATGTACCTTAAGGGCCATCATCATTATTGATGGTTCCTTTCACATTTGTTAATGGTTTTCATCATTGACCGGTAATCAGATGGTTTCTACCATGTTTGACTTCGAAACCTTTATTCACATGGTTAGATTTGTACTGTGTAACAATAGATATGAATACCTTGGATCCTATCTGATAGATCCAAGTTGCGATGTAGTATTTAGAGTATGTATTATTTCATAGATCCACAGTGCATGTCTCATGGCAATGATTCAAATTTGAGTCTTTATGACATAGATAAATAGTGTATATTTAGTGGATATGTTCAGATTTGAGACATAATGGCATGGATCCATGGTGTATTTTGGTGGCCATGACCTATCAAACTTGACATGGATCTTTGTATGTAAGTACCTATGCTTTGAGTCACTTGAATTAGGAGTATGTTAATTCCTATCTCAGTAATGATATTGTAATTAATTGTTTGTTGTTGATAGGTCTCCAACCAATGTGTTCTTTGTTTCAATACCAACACGACAAAGTATTTCAACTATCACCCCTTTCTAGCTTCACACTGTGGGGGGAATTATGTTACACATTATTTTTTTGCAAATGATAAATTTCACCTACTCTCCATCATTCAAAGCTTAAAATTCATGATCACTAAAGAAAGTCCTTTTTATGAAAGAAGTGGACCATTAAAAACTATAATTTATGAAAGTGTCTCATGTTGCATCACTATAGCATATGACACCCTTAAGTGTCGAATGTTGCACCACTACAGACTTTGACAATGTCTCATGTGGCTAGTTCACAAGGGAAACATTGTTTGAAAGAAAGGAAAAATGCGAAATTCGAGAAGTTTCTGGAAGAGAAGCTTTGAATATGAGGTTTCCTCCAATCGGTTTGGATCTCACCTGTACTCCTGATTTGGAGAGATCCTAACCTATCATCCCTTCCTCTTCAATCTATAAATGGAGACTTCTCTCATGAGGAAAGACTAATAGCTAATGGAGAATAACTAGTAATGAATAATGGTTAATAGCTTTAGCTTCTGATTTGTGATTAAGAGTCTGTTAGTAATTCTTTGGACCCGAGAGATTCAGTTTGTCAATGTATTCAGTTGATGGTGACGTAACTCATGGAAGAAATGTGGGTATTGGAGAAATGAACCATTGGAAAGATCCTCACAACACTAAGGCCCAAGTTGTATCTCTTCCACTATTATTAATGCAGTAACATGTTTTCTTTCTTATAAATATTGTTAATTATTAATTTTCTTTATTACATTTCTCCTTGGTTATTTTCATAGATTTGTCAAAGTATTATTGTTGCTTTCACTGGTTAGCTTGTTTTCCTTCAAAATCCTTTGAATTAATCTAAGAGCTACAATTATAAAATACAACCATCAGTAAAAAGGTATGAGTCCTTACTTATTAGTATTTTGATTGTATGAATCTAAGGAAAGTAATATGTTCTATGTTGTGTTGTTCTAGATTTGGGTTCCCAAGCTAGGGAGATTGGTCAATGTCCACATTGACTAATTTATCTGTCAACAACCTTCACACTTTGTAACTTTTCAGGTGACCTTATTGATAGTACTCTTATATTTTATCTTATAGATGATGGATTATAGAAGATACTTCATAAAATTCAAAATATCAAATTAATCTAAAACATATACATAATGATGATCACCTGAACTTAAATGTAGAGAGGAATCCAACTTAACTATTTAACTGTTTAAAGGCATTCTAATTAAATGCACTTATTTTTTGTTGAATATGTATTGAATATTTTGTAAAAACCAAAAATATGGGTTGTGATAGAAGAGGTAATGAGTAAAGAAATTCAAGAATAATTTTATGGTGACTCTCAAGGAAAATCTCCAAGAGGAGATTCAGGAGGCATATTATATCTTTCCTCGCATCACTATATATATTTCAATTATGGCATAGGATAAAAAACTAATAAATTATCGAGGATAGGGGAAAAAACTAATAATTACTGCAAACTGATGGTGCTCAAATTAATGATCCATCTATCCTAAGAAAATGGTGTTTCACAATTACAAATTTATTGTGACTCACTTCTAGTTATCCAATGTTTACTAAATAAAATTTCAATAAAAAATCCAACATTACACAAGCTATATTACGATATAAAAGTCTAACGAAACATTTCTCACATATCTCTTTGTCTTATATACATAGGAAGAACTACAAGGTAGCCCATGTCCTTTCAAAAGAGTTATTTAGATTGGAGCATGGCAATTGAATCATATCCATCCATCAATATCTCCACACAAATGAATTTACTCATGCAATATATATATATATATATATATATATATATATATATGATGATGATGATGATGATGATGATTATGATTAACGTCCATTAAGAATGAATTGGTCCATCAGACCTTAAGAGGGTAAGTGATTACTTGTGATTCTTTAGAATTTTGTTTTTGTGCTCGAAAATCATTAAGAGAAGATTTCCAAGATCACCATACTTTTGTTGAGTTAAGAGGTTAGGAAGGTTGGTAATGTGACAAATATTTTGAAAATGAGATCTAATATGGGTATAGGTTGGACAATCTAAGATAAAGTGTTTTTCATCTTCAACCTTGTTAGTGTCACAAAGGTGACACACTCTTTCATCCCATGGCATTTTAGGAATTGACCATTGCCCTTTTTCACTATGGAGCTCGTGAGAATTATTTCTTATCTTATAAATAATTATTTGTTTCTTTACACTTGACAAAAAAGATAGATAATTTTGATCTTCTAGATTAGGGTTGATTACATCCTTATAATACCTTAATTTTTTTTTTACTCTAACTCTTTATCACACCACATTTTCTCATTAAATTTTGATTTGACATTTTTTTTAATAGTATCTTTATTCTGCAAAATCGTGTCTTCCATGATTCCCCAATAGTTTAACCAAGACCAGGAATATTTATGCCATCCTCACTTAAGTCGATGGTGGTTATGACTCGATTTTGAAGAAATTTTAGGAATCCTCTTGTATTCCATGTTGTTTAAGTTTTTTATATACATTAGGTATCTAGTCATAGCCATGCTCTCAATGGGGGAGAGTCTTGTTTCTAAGAGGAGGATGGGATGGGGCATATTTCCTTTAATTTTGAGATTATAGGTTATAAAATTCTTTAATATTTTATCTATCTTTCTCCAGGATTCACAAGAGATACTACAACCCCAGACTTCATATCCATAAAGAATAACATATGTAACGAGAGTCTCAAAGAGTATTTCTTCTTATCCCAACTCCAAAGATCAGTTGATTTGCAATTGTTTTCAAGCCCATAATAAGCTTTCCATCCCCCAATAATCCTTTTCTCAATGCTATAATTTCAATTGAGCTTGTGGTGAATATCAATTCCAAGATATTTGTATGAAGTCACTTCCTCCAAGTTGTTGTTGTCATATACGAAGGTATCATAAGGGATATTATTGGATTTAATAATCATGACCTTAGTCTTATCAGTATTAACAGTCATACCCATATTGGAGAAAAAATCCTTGAGGATTCTTAGTTGGTTATCAATATCATGGGGACTCCTTTCCATAAGAATGATATCATCGGCATAGATAAMAATATTGATGACTATACCAATGAGAGTAAGGGTGACACAACTTGCTTTTTCCAAGCAATCTTCTAACTTGTCAATGTATATGCCAAAAAGGGTATGGGACAAGGGACAACCTTGTTTGACTCCGATATTGCAATTAATCTCTTTTGACTAGCCCTCTGTGTTTTTAAACTTAGAAATAATGTTCCCATACATCCTTATTGCAACATCCCTCAACTCGAGAGGCACTTTAATCTCTTCCAAACTATTCCAAATGTTTTTCCTAGGAACCATGTCAAAATATTTTCTAAAGTAAAAAAAAAAACACAAAAAAGATTGGTTTTAGTATTGCGGAACTCCTCTTCAATGATCCTAAAGGTAAAAAAATGATACACTGTTGAATGATATCTCCTAAACCCAGCCTAACCTTTATCTCTTTTACCGTGAATTTCTACCCAAAGGCTAATTTTCTTTTCCAAAATAATTTCGTAAATATTGGATAAAATCAAGCTAATCATAATGGTCCTATAATTAGAGGGAATGTTTCTATCCCCATTTTTTAAAATAGGAAAAATCAGGCTTTGTGTCCAGGGTTTAGGGAAGCCTTGCTTGACTGCTAAATTGAAGAGCTTGTGTATGTGAGGGATAAGGATTGGCCCTCTGATTTTAAAAATTTCATCTTGGTATCCTTCAATGTCCTTAACTTTCCCACTTGCAAGCCACTTAACCCCAAACTCTATGTCATCTAAAGAAAAAACTTCTTCCTTTGTAGGGATAATAGGAATGGTGTCCATGGAATTAGGGAACTAGTAAATACTTTTAAGGTAGGAATTCCAGTCCCTTAAGGGAATCCTAATATTTTCTTTAGTATTGCGGTTTAGAATTTGGCTCCAGAACTTCTTACGATCCAACTTATATAGTTGTGAAAGTTGCTCTTTCCTTTTATTGATATAGTGCCTTTTTTCCCTTTTAATTAGGGCTTTGTACGTATTTATATTATCGAGTTTTAAGGACTCGTTAGAAGCATCCCTAATGGATTTACTAGAAATTTTTCATTCTTTATCATACCAAGCGTTGATCGTTCTATTATTCCTTTTATAGGACACCTTGAAAGAGAACTTGTTAATAGAAGTGGAAAGGGTAGTTGTAAAATTATGATAGAGTTCTTCAATATTGTCCTTATAAGTTAAGATATTTAATTTACTATTTAAATCCTTTAAGAAAATGTCAAATTTACTTTTGTCAAAGCGCAAATTCCTTTGATTATCATAATTCTCCTAAATGGCGTTCCTATGCATGGAAAAGTTTAGATTTAGGGTTAAAGGTTTATGATCAGAGTCGGGCTCATAGTCATTTAAAAGGTTAAAAGTTGCTATTTGGTTGGAAATGGGGATATAAAATATCACATAATATACAACACTACTACCTAGCCCATGAATACAAGTCATCTGGTTGGATTTTGGTCACTTCATTACTCGATTGCAAATTATTAGGTCTTGAGAGCTACAAATCTTGACCAACTTAGTACCAAACAAATTGTCAATTAGGTCTTTAGAGCTTCTTTTGTAGCTATTAGATAAAACAAGGTCCTCATCTAGCCATAAAGGATTATGGTTGGAATCAATACTTAAAAGAGTAGCTTGTTTAGTTACAGTCCTAGCATTAAAGTGTCCTAGCGGGAGGATATTACCTTAATTTTTCAAACTATAAATATCTTGTTCTAAATTATTATAGGGAATATTTTTATCTAGATTATTTTTCTGATAAAAAGTAGAATTTATAGGTGCAAAATATCAAATTGCTATATACATATTCTTATCATTGGTGTCTGAAATTTCTATCCAAATGTACTCATTGAGAGGGTCAATCTTATGAAGTTGAATGTGAGGATAAATGCTCTTTCTAATATAACAAGCTATGCCTCCTATTCGTCTATAGTGAGATTTTTTGTTCCATGTCGACCATAAGACAAATGTTTCTATGTTAGGGTCCTTAGATTCATCATGCTCCCAAGTTTCAACTAGATAGATAATATCAATATCACTAGATATCCAACTTATCATAGGACCTTTGCACCATGGAAAGCCACAACAGTTCCAAAAAGGATCCCGAGTATCCCAAATTCCTGTTTATTATTATCCTTCTGGTCTCTATCCCTAACAATAGCTTTTTGATTTCTAATTATTGCCCATTTTCCTTCTTTCCTGGCTTATTTTACCTTTTGAACTTCCTTCCTTAATTCAACTTAGTCTTCTGGAATGAGGTCTTCATTTATAAATATTCCTGACCCTTTTAAGCTTGGAGATTTACTAAGTATGCTATATTTATGGTCATTACAACTTACTTTGACACAGATCAACCTATATTTGTGATCAATTATTTTTCCTATTCTCTTTTCTTCTATGAGGTAAGTTGTATCAATTTGTGATTTATTATTTAATTCTTCTTTTAATATTGCTAGCATATCCTCCTCTTGTTGTTCTTTTATACCAAAAATTATGAGGTTCAAGGCTCTTTTGCTATGCTCATGGTCCAATTCGATTAGCTTATTCATTTCCTCTTTGATGGGTTTGATATCCAATTTGTTTTCCATATTACTAAGGGTCAAATTGTTGGTTAGTTTTTCTTCTATCTCTTTAATCATATCTCTCAAGTTGTGATTTTCTTCAACCCATCCTTCTTGGGTTGATTGTTTATTTTTTTCCATTTCTTGAATCATATCCTTCATTTTATGAAATTCACTCTTGAACCCTAAGAGTCTATCCTCTATTTGAGTTTGAATGGTATCTTTAATTTTTTTTTTATCAATCATTGCCTCTAGCTCTATTTGGAGTTTTACATCTCTTTGTTCACTCCTTTTTTCTAATGATTCTAACTCTATTTGGATTTTGGCATCTCTCTCTTCTCTCTTTTTTTTCTACTGATTCCATATAATCGTAAAGGATTTCTATGGTGATTTTGGGGAGCCTCCCCCTGTTAGATTGAGTTTTTGGAATAGGTGGTGGAGTGATCATATTGAAAAGAAGAGAGAATAATCGTAACAATTATTATTTTGGATTGACTTTAAAAATGGAAAATATATATTTTTTAATTGATAATAATAATATTAATTATTATCTCTCAAATCAAATTTTACTTATGGAACTTAAAATAAAAAATATTTAAATCTCTTTACGTTAACATATTATGAATATATTTTAAATTAAAATTGAATCAAAGTAAAAGGTAACTCACCTCATTTCACATGTCCAATTTCTCAACCCATTGAAGAAGAGAAAAATAGTTTCCGAAAACCACAGAGAAGTTCCGAAGAAACCGAGAGAAACTACAGAGATTATTCTGGGAAAAAAAAGTAAAAACCAAAGAGAAGTATTATTCCTGTTCAAAACCACAGATATATAATTTTCCGGAGAAACTAAGAGAAACTAGAAATATTATTCTGGTAAAAAAAGGTAAAAAACAAAGAGAAGTATTTTTCCCGTTCAAAACTCTCATTCAAAACCACAGATATATAATTTCAAAACCGCAGATGCTAGTATATATACCAAAAGATGCTAGTGACATTTTCAGATCTTGTCTTTTTAAATATGTAACTATTATGTCTCTTTAACTTGAGGAACAAATTTACCTTTTGACACTATAGTTTTCTACGATGTACACAGAAGGCATATATGAAGAGTTGTTTCTCCCTCTAGATGTTAGATGTTAATCAGAGTTTTTGAATTTCTTAAGCATATGAATATGTAATATTTCTTTTATAAATAAATTTATGGACTTTTTCCTTAGAAAAAAAGAACATTCCTTGAATGTTTTAGGGTTATATTTTTTTTCTTAATTCTTAAGTATTTATTTTAAAATTGAATATGTTATACGAGTTAATCAATAAATAAATTTGTACATACTTTGATGGTACCTCTCAAGGAAATCCTCCAAACAGAGTTTCGGGAGGTATCTTATATCTTTTCTCCAATCACTATATATCTTTCAATTCTTGGATAGGGAAATAAACTAATACTTATTGTGAATTGATGTCACTCAAATTAATGATCCAGCTAGCCCAATAAAACAATGTTTCAAAATTACAAATTTATGGTGACTTACTTCTAGTTATCAAATGGTTATGGAAGGAATTTTCTATCAAAAATTTCAAGTAACAACATCTACATGATCATATACAAATTCAAATGACAACTTTCCCATACATCTCTTTTTCATATATATATATATATATATGGACTTGAACATGGTATAAAATGGTCTTTCAAAAGAAGGCTTGGGAATGGATCATATCCATCCATGAGGATGAACACACACATGAATTCACTCATGCACCATGAAAATAATGACAAATATTTATGTTTAAGACAACACACACTTTTTAGATATTTTCTTTTCAAAGATGTTACTATTGTGTCCTTTTAACTTAAGGAAAAACTCCATATTTTGACTCTAGTGTTTACTGCTATGTATAAGAAAGGAATTTATGAAGATTTATTGGTCCATACAAATGATGAACACATTTTTTGAATGCATTGACACATATGGCTATGTAAGTTTTCTTTTAGAAATGAAGTGATGGAATTTTTTCTTAGAAAGAAAAGAATGTGCCTAATGTTTTAGGGTTGTATTTTTGTTTAATTCTTAAGTATTTATAGAAAAAATGAGCATGATAGAAGAGGTAATCAATAAGAAAATTCGAGCATAATTTGATGGTGCCTCTCGAGGAATCCTCCAAGAGGAGGTTTAGGAGGCATCTTATATCTTTCCACCAATCACTATATATATTTCAATGCTGGGATATGAAAAGAAACTAATAATTATTGTGAACTGGTGGTACTCAAATTAATGATCTAGCTATCCAAAGAAAATTTTGTTTCATAATTACAAATTCATGTTGAGTCGCTTCTAGTTATCCAATGGTTACAAAAGAAATTTTCAATAAAAAAATTCACGTTACAACATCTAGATGATGATATAAAAATTCAAATGACAACTTTCTCACACATCTCTTTCTATTATATATATATATATGGACATGAATAGGGTAGTAGATGGCATTTCAAAAGATAGTGGATAGTTTTTAGACTTGTCTCTTGAAATGTGTAACTATTATGTCATTTTAACTTAAGGAACAAAGTTATCATTTGACACTATGGTTTAGTGCTATGTATAATAAAGACATGTATGAAGATTTGTTGCTCCATATAGATGTTGAACACATTTTTTGAATCCCTTGAGCCATATGACTATGTCATTTTTGTTTTTATAAATAAATTTATGGACTTTTTCCTTAGAAAAAAAAAATTCCTTAGGGTTATATTTTAGGGTTATATTTTTGTTTTATATTGAAGTAATTATTCATAAAATGAGTATCTCAGGAAAATTTGTAAATATGAAAAGTAAAAAAAATAATTTTTTTTAGATGTTTTCTATCTATATATTTTTCTAAGCTAGTTAATCTACATATTGCAACCAGGTTTTCCTTTGGCCTACCACTTAAGAAAATGGGACCATACCAAATAAAAAAAAAATGTTTAGTGTCCATAAAGTCATTTTAACTTTCAGAAGCTTGGTATAAATAAACAATATAAAATAATAATAACATCATAAGAAATAAAAGGGAATAACCATAGGAGAGTTTCAATGTATCTTCTTGCAGCATAGGTTCTTCATTAATGATAACAAGGTTAGATGGATTTCATTTCGAATTGTGAGTTCTTAGGAACTATGAAGTGGTCATTGTCAATATCCTAGGGGATGGAAACTATGAATTCAATATCAAATATTGCTTCAACTTTCTTTTTCATCAGCTCCAACTTATCGTTTCCCCGTTTCCTCCACAATTTAGGATATAAAGGTTTTGTTGAGCTAGTAGAGTTTAGTGAGCCTAAATATTTTGGTATTTCTTGTATGAGAAAAACCCACATCAAGAATCCAACCCTCAAATTTTACTTTAATATGGTCTTTATTAATATTATTTCATTTTTTCATAACTCAGTTTTGTAGTTATGTCGTCTTTTTTCTCACTTCATTGGAAAACCATTTGTCATAGTCTTTGGTTTCCTTCATGGAATCTTCGGTGATAGAATCAATAGGATTTTGAGGGGTGGAGTTTTTTGCATTTTTCATGGAGACCCATTGGATCCCCATTTTGTTAGACTATGGACCCATTTCATTGATAATTTTTGGCATAGTTGAATGCACTTGGATCATAATGAGTATGGATGAGAAGGATCATGGAAGACATAGTTATTGGAAAGAGACACATGAAAGAATTAGTGCTTGAGATGGGAGATTCAAGGCCTAATATGAATTCTCTCAGCTTGTACAAAGAACCAGTATATCCCTCCCATATTCAACTAGTTGTAGATAAGAATATTGACAATACAAGGAAAATACCCTTTAGCAAAGGTTTTTGCGGATGCCCCTATAAAAATAGACCAATTTTTTTTTTATAGCGGAGGACACTAGAGAAGGAGAGTGGGTGGAGGTTTTAGAGGATTTTGTTTTATGGTGCTTTTATAAATACATAACACACTATTGTGTTCTCTACCATGGACTCATCGGTGCCATCAAAACAGGTGCACCGTAGTATGGTTATTTCAAACAAAAATATACTCAGGTGCGCTACGTAAATACTAACACACTAGGGTTCATAGTTTCTCTTAAAAATTGCGCACTGTGGCAGGGTTACTTTAATTTTTTATATATATGATGTTCTGCTACTTAAACATGAACGCAACGATGCCCATAGTTTCTATCAAAACATGGTGCACCAAGGTAAGGATTTTTAAAAATATACAATGGTGCGCTACTTACATACAGACACACCGATGCATCTAATAATTGAGCGCACCATAAAAGGGTTAATTTAAAAAAAAAATACCAGTTGTAAAATTCATTTTTACCCTTTTCATTATTGTAGATCTCTCAATCACCAATGCAACATTTGTCTCTCTGAAGTGCCCTGCACTGGTGCAACGTTTTCCTCTCTAAAGCACCCTTAAAGACTCAATTATTTGGTGAAATCCCAACTAATAGGTTGCCTAAAAAAATTGTAATCTATATTAGTTGGTAATTCACAATTGTGTGTGATTATGATGACAATTTGAGTTCTTATGTCCATTATGTCCACGATGGGAATATTTCTCCATGGGTACCTACTACCATCTGTATCACCCTTCCCATATCGCCATCATGATAGCCAATTCATATTATAAACTTTCCTGATCTTTCCATCAATGATCATAACTTGCATGATCTTGTCATCAATGATAATAACCTTGATCTCACCACTAATGATCATAACCATCTCTCAAAATCCTAATATATAATCATTTACCATTTATAATATAGTTGGGAGTTCACCAAATCCTTGAGTCTACAACATACACAGTCTATAAAAATTCTAATCTATATCACTGGAAATTTCTAATCTATATTAGTAGCAAATTCACAATTGTGTGTGATTATGATGACTATACTAATTTAAGATAACTTAATATGAATATATTATTTTATGTGCAAATAAAAATTTAGATATCTTTTAAAGCATGCATGTGTGTATATTTAAACTAAATGCATCAGTGCTTATATAATCCTAAAAGGGCACACCATGGTAGGGTTATTTTCTTTTTAAATAATCTGGTACACTACATAAAAAATGAAAGCATTGGTGCATCTAATAATTGAGCACACCGTGATATAGTTAAATAAAAGAAATTATGCACCATTGTAGGCTTATTTCAAACAATATATATTCCAGTGTGCTCCGTAGTATATGGATGCACCAGTGAGCACCGATGCTCTAAAAGAGCACACTGTGGTAGGGATATTTGTGAAAAATATAATCTCATGTGCTACATAAATATTGGCACCCCGGTGCATCTATTAATCAAGTGCACCAGAACATGGTTTAAATAAAAAATCAAATTAGCGGCCGTAAAATTCATTTTTACACTTTTTAATGTTGTAGAGCTCTCAAGCACCGATGAAAATTTTGCCTTTGTGAAGTGCCATGTCATCGGTGCTTCCCTTGCTTTCCTTCCTTCCGTCTGTTTCTCTGTGTGTGGCTTTCAAATTTTTCCAAACGATGGGATTTTTTTTTTTTTTACTACATGGCAACCATGCCTCCCCAAGGACAAAATGTCTAGGTAACGTTTTTGTTTCTTTATAAATTAATATTTTAGCGGATTAAAATTTAGAATTGAGTTAAATTTCCATTTTTTTAATTTTAATTTTTTCTATGCGATGAGTTTGAGTCATTCGATTCGCACCACAAATGATACACCGTGAAAATTTATAGGGTGTACTGAAACACAAGGCCAAATTTTTATGGTGGTTCATTGGAAAGTAGTAATGCACTAGTAAGTTCATTTAATGACGCCCCGCATAAAATAATATAGC
This sequence comes from Picea engelmannii, assembly GCA_009831015.1. Classification (NCBI taxonomy): domain Eukaryota; kingdom Viridiplantae; phylum Streptophyta; class Pinopsida; order Pinales; family Pinaceae; genus Picea; species Picea engelmannii. The sequence continues at coordinate 909,742 of ML783174.1, forward strand.
TAATTTTGGCGGTGCGTATAATTACCATTAACGCACCGGGGCATTACAGTAAACAAAGCACCACATGAATCAAATTGATTATTTTATGCGGTGCATTGGTAAAAATGCTCAACGGTATGTTAATGTTGACCAATGCTCTTCCATAAAAATCTGGCATTCTATTTTGGTGCACCTTGTAAATTTTCAGGGTCCACTCTCCGTGGTGTGAGTCGAACAACTCGAACACACCGTTGAAAAAATTTAGAGCCAAAATGATAAAGTTTCATAATTATCAATTTTAAAAAAGTAGTGGGGCAAAGTGTCTCCTTTCCTAAAAACCATCAGTGCATGTAGGGAAATTATATGCACCGCCTTAACAATTTTTTAAAAATTGTTTTATGGTGCTTTAGGATTTTAAGTTGTTATTATTTTAGGTGGTGCATAAGATAACCTTAACACACTGGTTCACGTGATAAAATTAATGTACCGGTGTGGTAAGGTTATATAACACACCGCATAAAATAATATAACAAATTTTATACGATGTGGTATGTGACATGGGTGCACCGTGGACAATGTTCACAAGTACTAGACACACTGCAGGCAATGCTTGACTATTTTTAGGGCACACTAGTGTTGAAGTGTACTTATTTTTTGAAGGAAGATATTTTTCTCATTTAGTATATTTTTTTTTATGTTTTATGTATGAGGTAGATGTATTTCGTATGTTAATCATGCAAATACGTCAGCGAAGAGAGGAAAATTAGGAGCAGGAGCAGAGGGTTGACTTGTACAATGTTGCACATGATTGGGAGCTGAGGGAGAGGGAGAGGGATTTGTACCCTTTCCCTATCACTGGAATGACTCATGTTCTCTTGAGGAATGCAGGCCTCCTTAAGTAATATGAGGAAACTAAATCCTTGTAGGGGCACTCTGATTTGTTGGTGTAGCTAATCCCTCGATGGGATGTCGATCAACATGCTTTCTGTGTGGGTCCTAATCAGTTGTACCATCCTACTGAAGAGGATATGTATTTTAGCATTGGGCTATCCAGGAGAGGGGAAGATTTTCCCTAATTTCCTAATATCCCAATAGGTGTTGCAACAGAGAGTCAAATCATGTACTCTCAACTATATATTGGGGTTGATGTACTTTACCTAGACAATTTTCAGTTGTCTGGTGGAAAACTATGGATCCCTTATTTCGGTGCATAGGAGATTAGGTTCCCCTGACTGTTAGTGAATACCATTGTAAAATTTAATAGTGATGGGCACCGCATTAGCTTCCCTCTTGTGTATGGTGTTGAATGTTTTGTACATAGGACATGATCTGTTACATGGTATGTCATTTTTTTGTGAAATTTTTGTATATCTCTAGATAGATGTCATGCTATGATACATGGTAGGGAGAACTTCACCTTTTATTCAAAGTTGTTTTTTTATTTTTTGAGAGGTTTTCGGTGACGAGGCCCACTTTTGTTTGTTAAAATGCTAGGTTGATGACTCAGGTGAATATGTGTTGGTATTATGGTAGTTGCAAGAGGTATTAACCTCCACGTGTAACCTTTGACAAGACTAGAATATTCTGGGAAGCACGAGAAAACCTAAATAGATGTGTAGAAACCCTAGAAGACATGCCGTCTCAATAAAATAATTAATATTCAAGTGTAAACCTCTAAAATAAGAAGTCAGCCTAGATAGGTGAAAAAGAGAACTATAAATAAGAGGGAGCTAGAGCTCATTTTTCATTCTCACTCTCACAACTGCATAAGGACTAGTGGTGTGCAAGTTTGGAGAGGGAGTGCAATTGCAGCTGCTGCAACTGGCATATTGGTTATGGTTTGGACTTTCTTCTTGGTTTTTGGTTACTCTTGGTTGGTGCGCTACCCTTGGAGAAAGGTTCTCTAGCCTTGGTTGGCTATTGGTATGCTACCGAAATTATTTTGTCTTTCAAGGTTAAGGTGCTCGGGGGTGGACTTTGTGTTTATTATTGGGTGGAAATATTGTTACATTTTCTATGGAAAAATGAGCACATCCATTTATTTATAACAGGTTATGGGCCCACACTATCTTCAGACAGTCTAAACACTGGAAGATATATTGGGAAGTTATTTATTAAGATCGTTATGGCACCAGTTATAGATGCAACTAGGTTTTCTGATTATGAAACTGCAACAAACCATAACCCTTGTGTTCAGGCACTTTTGGTGAATCATTTGACCTAATTCCTTGACATCCTAGTGTTCCCTAGCCTAGCACACCTCTTGGTACTCTCAGCCAGAAAAAATGTCACGTTTGAATATTTGGTCAAGGTCAAAGTTTGACTGGTAAAAGTCAAAGTCAAAGGGTGACTTCTGGTCAAATTAATTTTGTGGTCAAAGTCGAAATTTTAGAGTTTGTATATTGTTCCAATCATTGAATCTTCTGATTGAGTTTCTAATGTCTTCTTGTCAAGATGGTATCTAGTTTCAAATTCGTAGACGAGTTGGACGATGCCACAAGGTTTCAAAGTTATGCACTTGAATATGTTATATAAGTTATATCATCTAGGAAAACATGAGTGTGTTTGCAGGGAAAGTACTAGAGATATTATCCAGGCTGTAATATTCAATTCAATACATTCAAAATAACAAGTGCAACCTCCATAGTAGTTAAGGCTTCAGGTTCCAGGTTTGATTAAATTGTTAAAATTAAAATTTGTGTATATCAAAGGTGATAGTTACTACATCACAAATTGTGAAAGCAGTCTTTGAAATATTCTATTATTGTTAGGTGTAATGAATACTCGACTGCATATGAATACTTTTGATATAGATGCGTATTGTACTTATTTGAAAATATGAACTAACCCCTACTCTAGGAGATATTTCTTGTTCTTGTTCTCAAACTAGATCATCTTACTAGTGCTACCAAGAAACTATCCTTCATATGAAACATGTTGTATTAGAAACATTGTTGTTTTTGTTGTCTCGGGAAGATTATTTCATGAAGGCTATCATGAAGATGTATTTCCAGGCAGGTACCCTTGTGAAATATGTTTGCGGAAGTTATCATAGAAGAAGTTTATAAGGATGACACAATGCTTGCAATAACTTCTAGATGGGAAACAATCAGGACAGATAGAAACAAACTTAAAGAGACTCAGAAGATTCTGACTCGAAGGAAGTTAGAAATCAAAAGGAAACTAGAACATGCTTGTGACACTTTGTAGAAAGAAAAGAGAGACACAATAGATGGAAGCATGGACTCTCTCATATGGAAGGAGCTGATCATAGAATTCCATTATAAAAACATGCATATTTCTCATTCAGGAATGAATCTCAGATTAGGAGGGAGATAATCCCCAACGATATGATTCATTGAAGAATAATCCATAAATACTATGAAGTATCCATCCATGTTCTTCATTGAAAGTAGCAACCATGATAAGAAACACATGTTCAGTTTGACTCTAGAAGAAGTCTTCCTCGAAAAGAAGCCTTTAATATCCTTGGTTGTCCATCTACATTTATGTTCCTATGGTGGAAGGTTGGAGTATTTAGGAAAGAAGGGCATGTAATCTTTAGAATATTCCATGGACTCCAACATTGAAGATAAACATGAGAAAGAACATGAATATTCCAAGAAAGAAAGAAAATTCATAAAAACCAATTCAACCAATTTGAACCCACTAGAAGCAGTCAAGCAGAAGGAATGGAAGGAAGTTGTGATGAATAAAAATGTATGTGAGAAATTAAGCATTAATAGATACAAGGTGAGACTCAGGGCTAGAGGGTTCTCCTAGTAGGAGGGAGAATACTACGATGACAACTTGTTCTATTAACCAGATATACCTCTGCCTAATCCATTGTATCTCCTACAGTATCCATGGGTTGGAGTTTACATTAGATGAATGTAGAGACTATTCTTCTCAACATAGTAATTGAAGAAGAAGCATATGTAGAGAAAACTCAAGGTTCTGAGGTATACTAGAAAGAGACTCTTGTATGCAGATGGAAGAAGACCTTGTATGGATTTAAGCAAACTTGGTGCAAAGCCTCTCATGTACAACATAAGCGTGGTGAAAACTTCCTATGATAGATGAAGTATATTAAAATGGTTCTTCAGAAGTCCAGGATGATGGATTGCAAATCCGTGGAAAACTCCCATGATGACAGATCTGAAGAAGTTGAGAGACTCTCATCCAGTAGACCTGTCTATGTATCAACAATTCAATGGCTCGTTAATGTATTTGGATAATACTCAACCATATATTGTCTTTGTGGGATGCTTGAGTTATGATATATAGATGCATGGATTTATCGATTCATATTGGGAAGGAAGTGCAGATGACAGAAGAAGTGCTACTTGGATATGTTTCATTTTGAGCTTTTCCACGATGTTATGGGCTAGCAGGAAACATAAGTCTATTTCACTCAACACTACAAAATCATACTATATTAGAGTTTGTGATGCTTGTACAGAAGTAGTGTGGCTCTGTAAGTTGGTTTCTAGATTGTATGATCATGTGCTGAATTCAATCGTGATATATTGTGATGATCAAAGCTATGTGAATCTTTCAGAGAACTTGGTGTTCCATGATAGGTTGAAGAACATTAATATCAATCATTATATTCTTTGTGATAAAGTGAAAACGGGAGAAGTGTTTCTCTAGTATATCTCCACGGATGAGCAGATGTCAAATATTTTGGAAAAGACATTGTCCAAGATGAAAAGATTCCATACTTAAGGGACAAGTTGGGGCTCATGGAGACAACTTTCTTATTGAAAAAGGAAGAGATTAATCCCAGGTTGAGAGGGAGCACTAATATGTTATTGATTTATGGGCATTCATTTTCTAGTTTGTAAAATGGTCTAGTTTGGGCAGTCACCGTCCAGTATGGAAAGTGGCCCATGATTTCTGACAGAAAGGCATTTTCCAGTTCGAAAAATGTTCTAGATGTTAGAAAAACAGGATCATGGAGCAATAAAATAAAACAAATGAGGAAATAAAATACAGAAGATACAAAATACAATAGAGATACAAATATTCGTGGTTCACCCAGTGTGGGCTACGTCCACCAAAGAAATTTTCAGGTCCTTCCTTTATTATTATCCAGCAATCGAAGGGATACAACCTACAACAAACCCGTTATAACTTCCTCTTATTTCTATCACAGTCTCCTATCTCAGAATACAATATTCACTATCATATTTAGCCACAATACATTTCCCTCATAAAAGAGGGTTGCTTTCTAGGGAAAAAAAACCTAACATAATTTCTACCATTAGATATGTGACCTTATAATGAAGGGTCCATATTTACAATGAAATTACAATATACATTTACAAGGAAATTTTTCCTTCTGGGGCTTCGCCCTCGAACCCCCATTGGGGGATGCTGCCCATGAACCCCCGTCGGGGGCTCGCTTTCCCTTGAACCTCGCAGAGGGGGTAACCCCCCTTTGCACTTCCCCTCGTGGAAGAGTGTAAATTCTTCTGGGGTGTAAAGTCTTCATGGGGTATAAACATGGATGAAAATAAAGACCTATGAATATGGAAGATAATTAGGTTCCACAACCAACAATCTCCCATTTGGAGACTGATCTCAACAACTCCACCAATGTTGTATCTATTGGACTATGAACCTTCTTGGATCTGGAAAATTTCTCATCTTCAACTTCATGCTTGAAGAGCAACTGATACTAAGAAAGAACTCAGTTTCTCCCTGGTTACTCCCTTTGTTAACATGTCTGCAGGATTCTAGCTAGTGTGTATCTTTTCCAACTTCAAATGTCCATATTCCAAGACAAATCGTATGAAATGGTACCTCAGCTGTATATGCTTAGTCTTCAAATGGAAGTCTGAGTTATTTGCAAGATGAATGGCACTCTCGGTGCCACAATACAACCTGCTATTCTCCTGCTTCTTTCCCAATTCCTCCATAAACCTTTGTAACCAAATCATTTCTTTACTAGTCTTTGTTGCAGCAACATACTCTACTTTTTTTGTTGAAAGTGAAACAACCTTTTGCAGTTTTGAAATTCAACTTACTGTTGTTCCACCTATAGTAAAAACATACCCTATGGTGCTCCTCCTACTATCTTTATCACCTGCCATATCTGAATCAACATATCCCTGTAGAACAGTGTCTGAACCTCCAAAACATAATGCATGAGCAGCAGTACCTCTCAAATACCTGAGAAACCACTTTAATTCCTCCCAATGTTCTTTACCTAGATTGTTCATATATCTACTCACAATTCCCACTACATGTGCAATATCTGGTCTTGTACAAACCATCACATACATCAAACTGCAAACTGCTGATGAATAAGGGACCCTAGAAATGCATTCTATCTCCTCATGTTTCTTGGGACACATTTCCTTATTTAATTTGAAATGGCTGGCCAAAGGTGTATTAAATGGTTTTTCATTCTTCATTCTGAACCTTTCCAACACCTTCTCTATGTACTCACCTTGAGACAATGTCAATTTGTGATTTTTCCTGTCTCTTGTTATTCTCATACCAAGGATTTTCTTTGTAGCACCCAAATCCTTCATTGCAAATAAATTAGCTAATTTATTCTTGAGCACATTTATATCCTACATATTAGATCCTGCAACAAGCATTCCATCTACATACAATAGCAAGATAATATAGCTTCCATTTTCTATCCTTTTAAAATAATCAAAGTGATCAGAATGACATCTACTATAACCTTGTTCTGTCATAAACCTGTCAAACTTCAAATACCACTACCTTGGATCTGGCTTTAGTCCATACAATCTCTTCTTCAACCTGCATACCAAATTCTCCTTCCCTTTGACCTCATACCCCTGTGGCTGCTGCATATAAATATCTTCCTCCAAATCTCCATGAAGAAAAGCTATTTTTACATCTAATTGTTCAAGATGAAAATCTTCTACTACCATGAGACTCAAAATAGTCCTAATTGAAGTCATTTTAACAACAGGATAAAATATTTCATCAAAATATATACCTTTCTTTTGTGAAAACCCATTTACAACAAGTCTAGCCTTGTATTGTTTTTCTCCTCCATCTTCTTCCTTCAACTTGTAAACCCATTTATTATGCAATGCTCTTTTTCCTGCAGGCAATTGAACCAAGTCCCAAGTTTGGTTATTTACCAAGGAATCCATTTCCTCCTTCATTCCTTGATCCCACTTCTTTTTGGTATCTACCTGCATTGCCTCTTCATAACATTTTGGTTCACCAAAATCAGTCAACAATAAATAATACAATGAAGGAGAGTATCGTTCAGGGGGTATAATTAACCTGGTAGATCTTCTAAATACACTTGCAGGAGTTTGAGGTACCTGTTGCTCATGTTGTTGTACATTTTGATATTCTGGTTCCTTTGGAATTTCTTTTCTAGTGATCTCATCAAGCACTGTGTATTCTAGTTTTTCTTTTTCCTGTTTCTTTCCCTGCAACTGATCTTTGTACATGACCTTCTCATTGAATATGACATCTCTACTCCTAATGATTTTGTTATTTTCATAATCCCATAAGCGATAACCAAAATCATTAACACCGTATCCAATAAAGGTACACTTCTTGGATTTTTCCTCAAGCTTTGTTCTATTTTCTTTATCAATATGGACAAATGCTTCACAATCGAAAGTATTCAAAAAATAATAGTTTACCTTTTTTTTCTGTCCATTCCTCCTCTGGAATTCTACCATCCAAAGAGATTGAAGTTCCTCTGTTTATTAAGTAAACAATAGTATCTACAACATCTTCCCAGAATTGTAAGGGAAAACCAACATGCAATCTCATACTCCTTGCATGCTCCATGATTGTCATGCTCATCCTTTCTGACACACCATTTTCTTGTGGTGTTCTTGGAACTGTCTTCTCTCTACAAATCCCATGGTATGAAAAATAATCATCAAAATAATAGTTGTAATATTCACCTCCATTATATGATCCGAGACACTTCAACTTTTTTCCTGTCTCATACTCAACCAAATATTTCCATTTCTTAAAAGTATCAAAAACATCAGATTTTTGTCAAATGCAATAAACCCAAGTTTTTCTAGTTGCATCATCAATAAAAGTAACAATGTAACGAGAGCCACCAAGAGATGATACCTGAGATGGTCCCCATACATCTACATGCACAAGCTCTAACCTTTCACTCTTCTTTTCTTTTCTGACTCTAAGAAATCTGATTCTCTTCTGTTTTCCATAAACACAATGCTCACAGAAGTCCAAATCAATTTTTTTAAGATCTGGCAACAAATTTCTTTTGTGAAGTATCTGCATCCCCTTCTCACTCATGTGTCCAAGCCTATGATGCCACAGTGTTGTATCCACTCCTGTAGAAGCTAAAGAGATAGAAGAGTCAATACTACCAGTACATAAATACAATGTAACTACCTTCTCTTGCTTTGCTATCACTAATGATCCTTTTATGACCTTCCACGTCTTATATGTAAATATGGATATACAACCTTCACTTGCCAACTGTCCTGTTTAAATAATATTTTTCCTTAGATCTGGAACATGTCTTACCTCTTTCAAAAACCATTGTTTTCCATTGCTTTTCTTTATTTTTACCCTTCCCATTCCAACAATTTTGCATAGTGCATCATCACCCAAATGAGCCTGTCCAAAATCACCTTGAACATAATATAGAAAATGTTTCCTATGGGGTGTGGCATGAAATGAAGCCCCTGAATCTACCACCCAAGACTCAAAAATATTATCTACAGAAAGAATGAAAGCATCTTGTAACACATCACCTGTTACATTTGCTTCTTGATTTCTCTCTTGTTATCCATCTCTTTGTTCCTTTGGAGCTCTGCAGTCTTTCTTCAGATGTTCTTTCTTCCCACAATTTCATCACTCTATCTTTCCAAGTTTGGATTTGTATCTACCCTTCCTAGAATTCCCATGGTTCCCTGATCCCTTTCCTCTATCCTTTTGTCTTCCCATGTTCTCCATGTTCAACGTATTACCTGATGTCTCACCTGTGCATTGTCGTCGCATTTCCTCACTAAGGATAACACCAATAAGATCATCAAATTTTAAAGTATTTTAACTAGAGACAAAATTACTTATAGCCATGACCAAGTCATTCCATATTTTTGGCAATGAGCACAAGATTAGAAGAGCCCTGACCTCATCATCAAGGTCCACTTTTACAGAACTTAGTTGATTAGTATCCCTATTAAATTCATTTAAATGATCTACAAAAAACCCACCTTCTGACATATTCATATTAAATAATCTCTTAAATAGAAATACCTTATTGGATGCCAAGGGTTTTTCATACAATTTAGCCAATGCATCCATCAAACCCTTCATTGTCTTTTCTTTAAAAATATTGAAATCCACCGACGTTGCCAGGCTCAACCATATTGTTCCTAGAGGCTTTCTGTCAAGAATCTCTCATTCTTCGTCCTTCATAGTCGTCGGTTTCTTTTCTATTCCTCCCAATGGTAGGAATAGATCTTTCTAATGTAAATAATCTTCCATCTACATCTTCCATAAATGGTAGTTTTGGCCGTTAAATTTTTCAACCCTAAAATTTCCATATTCCGACATTGTTCCCACTCAAACCAAGAACCCTATTTTCCTGCGAGTTACCTTTCTCTTTGATACCAGTTGTTAGAAAAACAAGATCACAGAGCAATAAAATAAAACAAATGCGGAAATAAAATACAGAAGATACACAATACAATAGAGACAGAAATATACGTGGTTCACCCAGTGTGGGCTACGTCCACCAAAGAAATTGCCAGGTCCTTCCTTTATTATTATCCAACAATCGAAGGGATACAACCTACAACAAACCCATTGTAACTTCCTCTTCTTTCTCTCATAGTCTCCTATCTCAGAATACAATATTTTGTATCATATTTAGCTGCAATACATTTCCCTCACAAAAGAGGGTTTCCTTCTAGCGAGAAAAAAACTAACATAATTTCTACTATTAGATCTGCGACCTTATAATGAACAGTCTAGATTTAGAATGAAATTACAATATACATTTACAAGGAATTTTTTCCTTCAAGGGCCCACTTTCCCCCGGACCCCGCAGAGGTGGTAACCCCCCTCTGCACTCCCCCACATGGAAGAGTGTACATTATTCCTGGGTGTAAAGTCTTCATGGGGTATAAAAATGGCTAAAAACAAATACCTTTGAATCTGGAAGATAATTAGGCTCCAAAACCAACACCAGATCGGACAATCATTTTCGTAATGAAAATGTTACGATAGATTGTTGATGTAACATAGACAATGATTATCCTTGTGGCCAATGTGGGGGAATGGTCTAGGAAAATCATTCTTCTTAGCAGTAAATATAAGTAGCGATCAATTAGAATGGTTCGCCTCATTGGGTAGTCATTCTTTTGAAGTTCACAATTGTGATCAGTTTTGAAGAATGGTCTGTTTTGGAGGTTGGTGTAGGACAATCATTTCCATAGGAAATGGTCTGGACAATCATTCCATAGGGCATACTCATTTTCTCAAGTTTTCACTGTGATTAGTGATGGAGGAATGGCCAAGTTAGGTGAATGGTCCAGATTCAACAATCAGGGACAGGCATTCCCCAGGGCAGAGTCATTCTCTCCAGGTTGCACTATGATTAGTGCCGGAGGAATGGCCCATTTAGGTGAATGGTCTAGGCTCAGAAATCATGGAAAAATATTCTTCTATGCTTGGGAAGAATAGTCCAGACATCCCATGGTTGATGTTTTACTTTCTGAGGGCAGATGCTCTTCTAGATCTCATAGACATGAGTGGAAGAATGGCCCAGATGACTCAATTTGTATCATGATATTATTTATGCAGGATGATACCATATGATATGATTGTTCTGGAGACTGTATATCTCAAGATAATAGTTGAATGATACTGTGGTGGATGTGATCCAATGGTGGTGATTGTGTGTCACTGGTTAGTATCCATGTGCTACCAGGTGTGGTTGTGTATCATTGGATAATAGTTTTGTACTACTATGGATAGACACAATTGTGTTATATAGGATGGAATTGTTCCGGTTTCCATGGAAACTATTAGTATTGTTGGAGATGATTGCTAGCTAGATGGATAGTCAATATGTCGATGGACATACATTATTGAGGTGGAGAATAGTCCAAAAAAGACTGATTACTGGTGGACAAAAATTCTCCCTGTGTATAATGGTCCAAGTTGGAAGATTGTTGATGTACCATGGACAACTATTCTTCTGGGAAATATGTCCATATTAGAAGAATGGTATGTCTCCTTGAGTTCACAGTGGTGACCAAAGTGGAGATATTGGTACAGGACATGCATTTTCCTTGAGTTCACAGTAGTGGCTAGAGGGAAAGTGGTCCAGGACAATCATTCTTTTAGGACATATGTATGGATTAGAAGAATAGTCCTTGTATCCCATGGCGTGGCATCCATCATCTGTTGGAACAATTATTCTTCTAGGACATATGTCATGATTAGAGGAATAGTTCTTGTATCACTCTATAGTGTGAGTGACTTATTCAACATCATTCATGATTACTAAGATGGAGTATGGATTCAAGAGATTATGCAGTTGATGCTATCAGATGATACTGATAGTGATGATGTTGCTCGTGAGTTGATATACATGATCATGAGATAACATGTGTGGCTATGATGATGCTACAGGTTGAATGGTCTATTTGTGCTCAATACCATTACCTTTAATACCTCCCTATCTAGGAGGGAGTGTTGATATTATGGTAGTTGCGATAGGTATTAACCTCCACGTGTAACCTTTGGCAAGAATAGAATATTCTGGGAAGAAAGAGGAAATATAAATAGATGTGTAGAAACCCTAGAAGACATGTCGATTCAATAAAATAATTAATATTTGAGTGTTAACCTATAAAACAAGAAGTCATCCTAGACAGGTGACAATGAGAACTATAAATAGGAGGGCACTAGAGATCATTTGTCATTCTCACTTTCACAACTACATAAGGACTAGTGGTGTGCAAGTTTAGAGAGGGAGTGCAACTGCAACTGCTGCAACTAGCATTTTGGTTATGGTTTGGACTTTCTTCTTGGTTTATGGTTACTCTTTCTTAGTGTGATACCCTTGGAGAAAGGTGCACTAGCCTTGGTTGGCTATTGGTATGCTACCAGAATTATTCTGTCCATCAAGGTTAAGGTGCTCGGGGGTGGCCTTTGTGCCTATGGTTGGGTGACAATATTGCTATATTGTCTATGGAAAAATAAGCACATCCCATTATTTATAACAATATGCACATGTGGGATGAGATGATTCCCAAGAGGGTCTAACTTGAGTTTCCAGCCAGGATTTTCACTAATCCAGTGGGGCTACTAGCCAGTGAGGTTGATCACATGTTTGTGATGGTGTCATGTCCTTACATGGGTTGGATTGGAAAGGATGTATGGACATCCTCTTCAAATCGGACGAGCCACCATATTCTAGAGTTAATATCAGTGTTTTGTTTAAATTAATCTAGTTTCATTTTATTGTCTTACTTAATTAGAATAAAATTAATTATAACATGATCTTTAACTTGTTTTATTAAATTGTTTAATGAAACTATGTAATTATTATTGTGTACTATATATTTTGTAGATATTTGAAAATTCATTGGGGACATGCCTCCTATCCCACAAGATTTCGATGAGGAGGTGATGCCTCAAGTTGCATCGGGTCAGGGTCCTCAGGTGGAGATACCCAACGGTATGCGTCGTAGGTTGGATACTAGATTCAGGTTGGCGTTGGGCATTCAACTCTCGACACTTTTGGTTGAGTGGGAATTTTCCCTGTGCTGATGTGAGACATCAGGACAGATCCTATACTATTTCCTCTTGGGAGGGAGATGTCACGCTATATGATGCCTCTTATGTGTTATATCATCACAACTTCTAGGCTACTAGTAGCGAGGAGGGTTACCGATGATACACACTCTTCCTCCAATACCTGTTCATCTAGCACACCATTGATAGATGAGGGTTCCTATGATCCTTCTTCACATCCTCCTCCTCCTTTACCTCAACCATATGAGTCGGTAACACCTATTCCTCCTCCTCCTCCTTCACCTCACCTAGAACATGAGCAGGAAGAACCTATATTTCTTCATCCTACTCCTCCTCCTTCACCTCACCCAGATGAGAAATAAACACATATTCCTCCACTGCCTATTTCTCATCATAGATTTGACCAACCACTTCCTCATGACCCTCCATCATCTTCTACTATAGATCAGGCCTCCACTATCATTGTAGATATGATTATCTCATTGACTGGACCATATATGTTTTAGAAGTTATTTGACTTGTTCATTATATATATATATATATATATATATATATATATATATATATATATATATATATATATATATATATATATATATATATATATATATATATATATATATATATATATATATATAACAATAGTGCATATATATAGTGCATTTCTTTTGTTCATGTTGATGTACTTAATTTATATGTTTATCTTCATGGGTATATTTCTAGGTCATGTTAGATATGTTTGTTAAATGTGCTTGATATATGTGTATGTTATAGCAATGTTCATTAGATGTGCAATTTTGATATTGATGTTGATGTGTATATTGTTAGGTCATGTTAGATATGTTTGTTAAATGTGTTTGATAGATAAGTATGCTAAATGATGCTTGTTAGACATGTGTGACGATGATGTTAAACAATGCTTCTATTTTGTTAGATGTGATTACAATGATGATTCCCTATTAGATTATTAGATTTATGTGCTAGCTAATTAATGACGTTTATATGTGTTAGAGGTATATATAATTGGATGGTGTCAATGAATTTAAATGACTATTTTAGATGATGTTTATGTTTCTTAGATGGTTATCTTCATGATGTTTGTTTTTATTTAATTATATTTATTATAAATTGTGTATTGGTGAACTTATATAAAAAATTTATATATGAAACATAAAGACTTAATTTAAATAAAAAATGAAAAGATATTTTTATAAATTACAAAGTTCAATATGGTTGAATCTATAATTGTAAAATTATCATAAACATTTTTCTATTGCATAGATAGTTCATACATATTCATTCTAACTAAAAAAAAAATCAAAAAACAAATTACATATGAATAAACGTTATTTTCCATTGTACTAATTACTCTTTTTTAATAGACTCTTCTACACTAAAAATTGTTATTATAAAACAGTATGATCTTCAATGATAAGCATTCTATTGGCCCTAAAATTTTATGGATGGAAATCTTCCTATTGTTATTTTTGTCATTATTTCGTTAGTTGATTGCTATCAAATTTTAAATTACTTGATTAATTGTGGTTTTACTTAACATTGGGGGCATAATTTTATAAATATTTCCAAAAGAAATGATAATTTTATGTAAACTCACAAACACTTTCGTTAAAAACAAAATTATCACAAAATCATGTTAGAAATTTAATTTTTAAATTATAAACCACATTTTTTTGTTAATCTTACCTTTGAATCTACAAAATACATGAACTTAAACTCAGTTTTTGATTCATGATGTTAATATGTCATCAAACAGGTTTTACTATTAAACATGCATATCAACCATATTATTACTTAGATAATATCAACATATCTTATTAAGATACATAAGAAACTATGTAAATTTAAAATAGTACCATACAATATCTAAACATGTTTTCAACTATTAAATTATATGTTCTTGCACATATATTAAATTAAAAAAATTAAACAAATAACTCATGGATGGTTTAAAATATTCACAACTCAAATGCTCAAGCAAGGAAATACAATGCAAATATTAAAATTATTTCCCTAAGAGATTTAAGGATCAAAGTCATATCACTAACAAAAGTTCTTTATACAAGTGCTTGAGTGTGTCCAAGGGTAAGAGGATTGTTAATAAATGAATATATGCCACCTTCTATACACATAAGAATTTTAAGTACACCATTGTGACAATGAAACAATGTTTTGGAAAGTTGTTTTTAAGGCCTCAAAGTTTCTATAACATGTTGGTAAAGGGTCAAACATTTAACATCTAGAGGCCTTTTTGAAAAGAAAAACAATTTCCGAGATGTGTATTTTGACAATTACTAGTAATATTAAATTCTTAAACACTTCAAACTTGACATATTTCTCCTACAAGAAAAAGACTTTTCTATCATTTAGTTAAATGTTTACATTTCCATTAATTGTTCCAAGATGTTTGAGAGGGGTTTCAATTATTCGATAACACATGTATTCCAATAGAGGATGAACACCTTCAGTAATCACTCACAAAACCAGATCAAAGATCAACAAACTGATGTTTTAATGTGGTAAAGCCCCTATGGGGAAATATCCACAACCCCAACCAACACGGCCACTTGGAGAAGTTTATTAATGCAAAAGAAAATGATTATAGTGAGATTTTACAAGAGAGTTTCTCACAATCGATCATCGACAAATGACCCTCCATGCTCTTTAAATAAAGATCATGGACCAATCGTGTGTTAAGCCACAGATCAATGGTTGCTAAGATCGAGGAGAATATGAACCAGTAGATCACTCTATGTCAGGAACATATCATGAGCGTCATATTTCCTAACTACAAATTCATACTAATGCATACTAAACAAACACACTAAGAAAAACACTTTTACCTAACGACACATTAGACCAAGTAGATATTAACTAACTCCTAAGTGTCTACATATCCTAACACCCCCCTTTAAGAACAACTTGACATATGATTGAAGGATTTACAATAGTGACACAATAGGAGAAGGAAGGAGGCATTAGAGCCTATTCCCCCTTAATGACAACTTCCTAAACTCCTAACATAGATCGAAGTTTGGAAAAATTATCTTCTATAAGAGACTTTGTGAAAATGTCTACAACTTGATCTTCTGTAGGGAAAAAGAGCACTTCAATATCTTGATCATGAATGAGATTTTTTATGAAGTGCACGTGTAGCTCGGTGTGTTTGTTGCACTGATGTTGAACTGGGTCTTTTGTGAGCTTGATGGCACTCTGATTGTCGCACCAAAGGCTGGTCAGATGTTGTTGCTGGAATCCAAACTCTAAAAGGATCTATCGAAGCCACAAGGCTTACTGACTTTCATTTACCACTGCTTGGTACTTTACTTCTGTTGAAGAAAGTGCAATAGCATTTTGTTTCTTATAGGTCCAAGTGACAGGTCCTAAACCAAGGCTGAAAACATAACCTACAGTATAATTCTGATCATCAAGGTCACTGGCCCAATCTGAATTAGTGAAACCAACCAATAAGGGAGTCCTCCCTCAACTGTAATGTATTCTGAACTGAACTGTACCACAGACATAACGAAGTATCCTTTTAGCTTATTTCCAATGGCTTTCTTGGGGTGTTTTCATATACCGGGCAACAATATCAACAACAGAGGAAAGATCAGGATGGGTATGAGTCAAGTATGAGAGGCTACCAACTAATTGACTGTACAAGGTTGCATCAACTTTGGGAGAAGTACAGGTGGTAGAAATATTGAATCCATACTAGAAGGGAGAAGGGGTTTCTTTATAATGTTCCATGTGAAAGTGATGAAGAAGGTCACAAGCATACTTAGACTAGGAAAGAAAAATTCCTTCATTGTTTTGCAAAACTTGGAGGCCAAGGAAATAGTGAAAAAAACCTAAGTTTGTCATTTCAAATTTCTTCTTAAGGATGGTTTTCACATGGTTTAAATTTTTTGAGTCACTACTAGTAAAGATAAGGTCATCAACATAAAGGACAAGGATTATGTGATGGATTCCTACTTTTTGGGTATAGACATTAGGATCAAAATGACATCTAGAGAATCCAGTGTCAATAAGAAAGTTGTCCATTTTGGCATACCAAGCTTGGGGAGCTTGCATAAGACCATACATTGTTGGCATGTTTATAGGTAGAGTGTACTTGTCATTGATGGAAAGATCAGAGTGTGCAGCGATGGAAAAATAGGAACAACGTAAGCTTAGGAGGATTAGCGCAGAGTCGCACACAGTGCGTAGGTGTGCACTAGGGACGAGGTTAACTCATTGCCATAGATCAAGAGAGATAGCGTACTCAAGATCTTAGATAGATCAAAGGTCGAGGCCTTTGACACTTAGAAATTATTCCAAGTTAGGAGGATGTGTAAGCTCAAAAGGAGGAAAACAGTCAAAGCATGAAAAAGGTTTCATTATGGTGAAGATCAACACGATCAATAGCATAGAGATAATGGCAAGATCAATAGTGTAAGCTCAGAAGGAGGAAAACAGTCAAAGCATGACAAAGGTTTCGTTTTAGAGTTTCGCATATTGGAAAATCCAAAGGAAAGAGGTTCAAACTCGCGATATGCGAAATCACGATAACAATCCTGACCGTTGAAGTCATAGGACATGTGGCAAGCTATTAGAATTTCACTGACTTGCACATTGGAGGAGTCAACGGAGCATGGTGTGGGAACTCGTGATATGCAAGATCACGAAAAGATATGGACCATTGAATCATTGAGATCTTGGGTTGTTGATGAGGCATGACGAAGGCCCGTGAAGTTGCGAAATCGTGATAATATCTTGACCATTGATCCAAGAGGGAAATGTGGCAAGGGATTAACTTTTCACTGACTGGAAAGTCAAAGGAGGGAAGTGCTCATTTGATTGGCGAGTGGTCATATCTCTTGGTCACATTGTCGAGAGCTGGAGAGCAGAGCTAGAGATGACAAGCTCCATCTCAGAGTTTTGGCGATCGCGACTTGGAGCATCGAGACCCTTCATCAAAGGAATCGTGATATGTGAGATCGCAATGAGATCTGGACTGTCAGATCATTGGAGATCTTGACCATTTATGAGGCTTGATGAAGTTCATAAGTTTTTGAAATACGAAGCGCCTTTTAGCGCAACTTGTGGTCATCATCGGTGGTCACGTGAAGGGAAGAAGCTAGTAGTGTTAAGCTCCATCTCGGAGTCTCGGCAATCGCGACTTGGAGTATCAAGATCCTTCATCACAGGAATCGTGATATGTGAGATCACGATGAGATCTGGACCATTAGATCATTAGAGATCTCGACCGTTGATCAGGCTCGATGAAGTTCATAAGTTCACGAAATACGAAGCACCTTTTGGCGCAGCCTGTGGTCACCATCGGTGGTCACGTGAGGGGAAGAAACTAGCAGTTCTAAGCTCCATCTTGGAGTCTCCGTGATCATGACTTGGAGTGTCGAGACCCTTCATAACAAGAATGCCGAGATGCGAAATCACAAAATTCAAATTCTGTTTAGCGCTTGGTCACAGCTAGTGGGCATATGAGATAAACGTGAAATCCTACAGATTTAATCCAACAGTGCTAGTTAATTGGAATCTTGATCGAAGGGTTACTGTCTCACCTCACAAGTAATCGATCAGTTACGATTCAATTAACACAACCGAATCATGGTTCATGGATGGTTGGCGATTCAGTTGCTGTGCGTTTTTGCCCAAGAAGATTTGAGGTGTAACTGCAGAGGATGTGGTTAAAAGAAACATGTAGTGACTGTGCATGGTTGGATGTTCTGAAGGAAAAAGGAGTTGAACTGTAAGAAAGGGAAAATTACAGTATTCCTAGTGTGAGATAAAACTCAGAGATGAGTAACATATGAGGCTTGAGCGAGTGAAGAAGAGAAAAAGTGGAGTGGCAGTGAACAACCCGATAAGAAGAACCGTGGCACGGTGAAGAGCATGCAGAGGCTCTATGCATGGAGGACGAAGAAGGTGCACAGATAGTATAAATATGCAGAACGGAGAAGAGATGGATGTTGTTGTGGAGAGGAATTACACACAGGAAATAACATGTTGTGGGCAGGAGCTGAAATACATAGAAGAGGCATAATTCATAGAATCAAAATAAGACGCAGAGCATAAAGCGCAACAGAAGAACAGAATAGAGATGCATAGCTGAGATAGTAAAAGAAGGTTGAGGTGCACTTGTAGAGAAAATCAGAAGATCAGAAAGTGCAAGAAGATGCAGGTAGAGAGACACTGATACAGGAGAGCAGAGCAGCATAGCAGAACAATGATAAGCCTGCTAAGCCAATGACAACTATTGAATCACTGTAATAAGTTTGAATAGAAAATATTTATAATCAGGGTGGTAGGGAGGTGCTAGGGAGGACTGTTGTCCTCAAAGGTTCGAGTGGGTGCTTGAACACAGGGAGTTGTAGCTTCCATCTATTTGTAGCCAGAGAAACTAGGGTGGCAGGGTGGTGCAAGGGAGAATTATTGTTCTTTGTTATACAGGTTGGTGCCTGTGTGATTGGAAGTTGGTGCTTCCATCCAGTTGGTGCTGGAACACTTAGGGAGTTGGTGGTTCCTTCTAGTGGGTGCTAGAGAAACTAGAGAGTTGGTGCTCTCAAACAAGTTGGTGCTTGTATAAGTGGAAGTAGGTGCTTCCATCCAGTTGGTGTTGGAACACTCAGGGAGTTGGTGGTTCCTTCCAGTGGGTGCTAGAGAAACCAGAGAGTTGGTGCTCTCAAACAAATTGTTTCTTGTATAAGTGGAAGTAGGTGCTTCCATCCAGTCGGTGCTGGAACACTCAGGGAGTTGGTGCTTCCTTCTACTCGGTGCTAGAGAAAACAGAGAGTTGGTGCTCTCAGCAAGTTGCAACTTGCAAAACATAGGTTGTAGCGTCACAATGAGTTGGAGCTCATATGTATGATAATGTACAGAATGTAAAGATTACTTATCATACCAAGAAGAAAAGGTTTTTACCCTTTATGGGTTTCCTTAGGAAATATCTCTCTCTGTATATTTCATATGTGTGACTGATGTCGAATGTTCTATTGCTTACCTCTCTGCATTATTGTGATTGTCATTGAGTTCTCTGTAAAGAGTTTAAAATAATAATAATTGTTTAAGCACGGTAAGAACTGATTCACCCCCCCCTCTTAGTTGTCCAACAATTGGTATCGGAGTTGGTTCCTTTTATCTAAAGGTATATCTATAAGATTAAACATGACAAGTCATGAAGGGACTTCAGTCACTAAGCCTCCTTTGTTTGATGGAATAAATTTTTCCTTTTGGAAGGTTAGAATGGGAACATACCTAATGGCCTTAGGTGTCGATGTTTGGGATGTAGTAGAGACTGGATACATAATGCCTGTTGTTCTAGCTTCCAAGGATGATAAGTTAGAATTTAGCTTTAATGCTAAGGGAATGAATGCTATCTTGAATGGACTTGCAGAAGACGAGTTTGTAAGGGTGATGCATCTTCAAACTTCCAAAGAAATGTGGGACAAACTCATTAACAGCTATGAAGGAAATGAGAAAGTAAAAGATGCCAAACTTCAAACACTTAGGTTGAAGTTTGAACAACTAAAGATGAATGAAGATGAAACAATTAGAAAGTATTTTTTAAGAGTTGAAGAACTTGTGAATTCCATGAAGGGTCTTGGTGAGAAGATTTAAGAATCAATTTTAGTTCAGAAGATTTTAAGATATTTGCTTGATAAATTTAATCCAAAAGTCTCTGCAATAGAAGAACTAAATGATCTTAAAACTCTGTCCATTGATCAACTCCTAGGAACTCTAACTGCATATGAAATGAGAATCAACAAAGATAAATCCATTACTAGAGAAGTATCTTTTAAAGCATACGAGAATATTGATTCAGATTTAGATGATATTGAGGCAAACTTTGTGAGAAGGTTAAAGAAAGGATCAGGAAAATATCAAGGCAAGCTTCCCTTCAAATGTTTTAACTATGGTAAGATAGGTCACTTTACAAATAAGTGTCCACACAAGAAGAAGGACCATAAATCGGAAGGTGAAGAGAAGTACAAATCCAAAAGATTTGATAGAAAGAAAATTTTATGTGTAGACAATGATGATGATCCTTCAGATGATGAAGACAATGACTCTTCTATTGGAAATAAACTAAATGACTTCATGCTTATGGCCAAAGAGGATTATGATAATAAAATCACAGGAAGTGAGGCTAATGAAGAAGAAGTTGTGGTTGATATGGAAGGAGAATTGATCAGTGCACTGGAAGAGATTGACAAACTTAGAATTAAGAACAAAAAGCAAAAAAAATTGTTGATACAGTTCGAGAAAGATAGTAAATAGCCTGATGAAGACTTTGCCCTGCTAAAAGTGGAATTAGAAGAGGCAAAGAAAATCAAGGACATTCTAAAACAATAATTATCAGAAAAGAAGGTAAGATGTAAATCTCCGGAAGAAGAAGTAGTGAAAACTAGGAAAGAGTTGGAGAAGTTTCAAGCCTTGTATCATCAGAATCTGTCAAGTATCAAAGCCTTAGAAGGATTAGCCACCATTTTGAATCAGCAAAGGAATCCAAATATGAAAACATGTTTGGGTTATAAAGAGGGATCAAGTAGTGGTCATCCAAGCAACAAAGACTTCATCAAGTTTTTCAAATCTACAACCAATGACGACAACAAACCTACAGAAACAAAGGAAGATAATCAACCGCCCAGGAGGAGTAAAGAAAAAGGTGCCAAAACTAAATCTATAGAACAAGGAAATAATACACTCCCTGCTCAAGGAAATCATCAACATGGAAGAAATCGATTTGCTCAAAGAAGACAACCATTTTCCAGGTACAAAGAATTTTTCTATGGATATTGTTTCTACTGTTCTAACT
>ML783174.1:951289-1002616 GCA_009831015.1 Picea engelmannii
CCCTGATTTGGATGTCAAATCATCTCGGGCGAAGGTCTATTGGCGGTCGGGAAGCCGACTTAAGCATTTAATGTGCCGTATTATCAGATGCGCGGCTTTTCATGTGGACAGTCGCGCATCGTGCGCTTAAGCGCGTACAACACATTCTTATCCCGCGCATACGCGCGCACCTTATGATGTGAAGTGTCTTTCAATTTTTGTATAGTATTTGACCCTTCTGGAATGCTGTGAATAGTGCCATGAATGACTTCATTGCTGTTTTGATGATGTAGAGTTCTTGTCGCTATGTGCAGATGATGTGGAGTTCTTGTCGCCATGTGCAGACGAAATTTCGGTGATAACACTTAGTACAAGTCAAAAGTGTGACAGAGACAGTGAAGAGGTGTTCACGTCCAAAGAGTGTAAGGTAAATGTAAAATTAGGACAAGTGGTGAATAAAGGCATAAGGAAAATTAATGATGTTGATATTGAATCCTCCCCTACAAGTAAAGAAGAAGACACAGATACAATAGAATGTTTAGTTAGCATCAATCCCATGGAAGAAGTAGAAGAAGAATCATGTCATAATATGGAAGCTGAAGCTTTGAAGGTTGAGAAGTCAAACACCCAAAGAAATTTCTTAAATAGCTCCATGACCCTGGATAAGCTCTTGGATAGTCAGAGATCACCAAATGACAAATATGGTATTGGATACAACAAGGAAGAAATCAGTACTCCTGAGAAACCTGATATAGGTCCTTCATCTGTGAAAAAGAAAAGCAAGTATGAGAGTGGTTGTAGCGGTTTTTTTCTTGTGATTGAATATGGTCATAAAAGCCTTGGATTGTATGAATCATGGAAGAAAAATGAAATTGCAGTAATAGAGATCAATGAGAATCAATGGGGAGATCCAAGGGTTATTTAAAAAGTACAAGCTACAATTGCGCAGTGTTCAAGTAGGACAACAACATTCACAACAGAAACATTTTGATGTACAAAATTATATACATGACATTCTGTAGAGATAACAAGAGGAAAGACCTTGTCAGGGAAAGATAATCTTTTTAGAAACAAAGGAGGAGAATAATCAGAAGCAGAGAGAGAACAGTGACAGGAGGAGTCATCCAGTTATGACAAGAAAAGGTTGATGAAGGAGTCTCAGTAAGAGAGGTGAGCAATATTGAGTCTGCTGCAGAGGACACAGTTGAAGATGAAGATGAACAGGTCCAAGAATCATAAGGAGAAGACTCTGGTTTAGATACAAATATTCTGCAGGCCTCAAATAGGAGAGTCCATCCTGTCAGGGGGATTTTGTGTTGGTTTAATATCTGATACCTCCTAAAAATACTGCAACAGCTCAGGGGGAGCATGTTTTCTTTCACATTTATGTCAAAGGGGGAGAAAAGGAGTGGTCCAGACTGGATGCTACAGTTGGAGGTCCAAACAAATTAGCACAGTCATTCAGGGTTGCCATCAATGCCAAAGGGGGAGATTGTTGGCATGTTTATAGGTAGAGTTTACTTGTCATTGATGACAAGATCAGAGTGTACAATGATGGAAAAATAGGAACAATGTAAGCACAAGAGGATTAGCACAGAGTCACACACAGTGTGTAGGTGTGCACCAGGGACAAGGTTAACTCATTGCCACAGATCAAGAGAGATAGCGTACTCAGGATCTTAGACGAATCAAAGGTCGAGGCCTTTGACACTTAGAAATTATTCCAAGTCAGGAGAATGTGTAAGCTCATAAGGAGGAAAACATTCAAAGCATGACAAAGGTTTCGTTATGGTGAAGATCAACACGATCAGTAGCGTAGCGATAATGGCAAGATCAACAGTGTAAGCTCAGAAGGAGGAAAATAGTCAAAGCATGAAAAAGGTTTCATTTCAGAGTTTCGCAGATCGGGAAATCCAAAGGAAAGAGGTTCAAACTCATGATATGCAAAATCATGATAACAATCCTGACCATTGGAGTCATAGGACACATGGAAAGCAGTTGGAATTTCACTGACTTGCACATTGGAGGAGTCAACTGATCATGGTGTGGGAACTTGCGATATGTGAGATAAAGAAAAGATCTGGACCATCGAATCATTGAGATCATGGACTGTTGATGAGGCATGACAAAGGCTCGTGAAGTTACGAAATTGCGATAAGATCTTGACCGTTGATCCAAGAGGGACATGTGGCGAGGGATTAACTTTTCACTGACTCGAAAGTCAAAGGAGAAAAGTTCTCGTTTGATTGGTGAGTGGTCATATCTCATGGTCACATTGCTGAGAGCTGGAGAGTAGAGCTAGAGATGCCAAGCTCCATCTCAGATTTTCAGTGATCGCGACTTGGAGCATTGAGACCCTTCATCACAGGAATCATGATATGCGAGATCGCAATGAGATCTAGACCGTCGGATCATTAGAGATATCGACTGTTGATCACGCTTGATGAAGTTCATAAGTTCACGAAATATGAAGCACCTTTTGGTGTAGCCTGTGGTCACCGTCGGTGGTCACGTGAAGGGAAGAAGCTAGCAGTGTTAAGCTCCATCTCAGAGTTTTGGTGATCACGACTTGGAGTATCAATATCCTTCATCAAAGGAATCGCGATATGTGAGATCGCAATGATATCTAGACCGTCGGATCATTGGAGATCTTGACTGTTGATCAACCTCGATGAAGTTCATAAATTTGCGAAATACAAAGTGCCTTTTGGCATAGCCTGTGGTCACTATCGGTGGTCACATGAGGGGAAGAAACTAGCAGTGCTAAGCTCCATCTCAGAGTCTCAACGATCATGACTTAGAGTGTCATGACCCTTCATCACAGGAATGTCGAGATGTGAAATCACGAAATTCAAATTCTGTATAGTGCTCGGTCACAACTAGTGGGCATATGAGATAAACGCGAAATCCTACAGATTTAATCCAACGGTGCTGGTTAATTGGAATATTGATCGAAGGGTTATTGTCTCACCTCACAGGTAATCGATCAGTTATGACTCATTTAGTAGAACCGAATCATGGTTCTTGGATGGTTGGCGATTCATTTGCTGTGCATTTTTGCCTAAGAAGATTCGAGGTGTAATTGTAGAGGATGTGGTTAAAAGAAACATGTAGTGACTGTGCGTGGTTGGTTATTCTGAAGGAAAAAGGAGTTGAACTATAAGAAAAGGAAAATCACTGTATGCACAGTGTGATATAAAACTTAGAGATGAGTAACAGATGAGGCTTGAGTGAGTGAAGCAGAGAAAAAGTGGAGTGGCAGTGAACAACCTGATGAGCAGAACCGTGGCACGGTGAAGAGCATGCAGAGGCACTGTGCATGGAGGACGAAGAAGGTGAAAAGATAGTATAAATACGCAGAACAAAGAAGAGATGGAAGTTGTTGTGGAGAGGAATTACACACGGGAAATAGCATGTTGTGGACAGGAGCTGAAATACACAGAAGAGGCGTAATTCATAGACTCAAAATAAGACGTAGAGCATAAAGCACAATAGAAGCAAAGAACAGAGATGCATAGCTGAGACAGTAAAAGAAGGTTGAGGTGCACTTGTAGAGAAAAGCAGAAGATCAGAAAGTGGAAGAAGATGCAGGCAAAGAGACACTGATACAGGAGAGCAGAGCAGCATAGTAGAACAATGATAAGCTTGGTAAGCCAATGGCAACTATTGAATCACTGTAATAATTTTCAATAGAAAATAATTTTAATCAGGGTGGTAGGGAGGTTCTAGGGAGGACTGTTGTCCTTAGAGTTTCAAGTGGGTGCTTGACCACAGGGAGTTGTAGCTTCCATCTGGTTGTAGCCAAAGAAACCGGGGTGGCAAGGAGGTGCAATGGAGAACTATTGTTATCTGTTATATAGGTTGGTGCCTGTGTGACTGGAAGTTGGTGCTTCCATCCAGTTGGTGCTAGAACACTCAGAGATTTGGTGGTTCCTTCTAGTGGGTGCTAGAGAAACTAGAGAGTTGGTGCTTGTATAAGTGGAAGTAGGTGCTTCCATCCAGTCCGTGCTAGAACACTCATGGAGTTCGTGCTTCCTTCTAGTGGGTGCTAGAGAAACCAGAGAGTTGGTGCTCTCAAACAAGTTGGTGCTTGTATAAGTGGAAGTAGGTGCTTCCATTTAGTCAGTGCTGGAACACTCAGGGAGTTGGTTCTTCCTTCTAGTCGGTGCTAGAACACTCAGGGAGTTGGTTCTTCCTTCTAGTCGGTGCTAGAGAAAATAGAGAGTTGGTGCTCTCAGCAAGTTGCATCTTGCAAAACAGAGGTTGTAGCCTCACAATGAGTTGGAGCTCATATGTATGATAATGTACATAATGTAAATATTACTTATCATACCAATAAGAAGATGTTTTTACCCTTTATGGGTTTCCTCAGGAAATATCTGTCTCTGTATATTTCATATGTGTGACTGATGTCGAATGTTCTATTGCTTACCCCTATGCATTATTGTGATTGTGTTGGCGACGGAAGTCACTCCTGGATTGCTTGCAGGAGCAGAGCCCGATGCCCATCAGTTTAATGTCACGGTTTGTTTTAAAAGGGTTGATCAAATGGAGGAAAACTCGGAATAGTGGTCTCAACTCAGAAACTAGGCCAGGCATGCATGAACGAGTGAGGTCTTGATAAACTTCAAACAATGAGTTGCAATAAAGGGTGAGTAGGGGGAATACTTTATGAGAAAGGTGCAAGGGTCTGCTATGGGCATCAAGCTTCTAACAGACTGTGAGAGAAGGCATCTGAAAACAAGATCTTCTTACTTCCAAATGCGGGAAACCAGAGAAAACAACAATGCAACAATAAATCATTTATCATAACAGAACTGTGTTAATTCATATGAAGCATTCGATCATGAACTCTCCAGCAAGAGGTGAGACATAGATGGAAAAGGAAGACTGTTTGTTATAAACCCAGAAATCTCAAACATTGGTACATAACCCAGAAAGCTAGAATGTTAACTGAAACTTTACAGTTGGGAGCTTAGCTCTACCATCGATCCATACAAAAATGGCGAAAACGCCTTCATATACTCAAAATAACAACAACAACAAAATACAGACGTAGCATTGAAATCTTTGCGTCTGCATGGCTTCTGACAACACAGAGCTGCAATCTTTGGATGGTCGTGCAACTTATGGCAGACACGATCGATCTTCTGACAGTTTCTTCGGCGATTCGACGTGCCTTTAATTCATTGCAGAACCTTCCCATTATGGCGGAGACGATGTCTAACCACCATCAATCACTTCAATAACTGCTTCTTGGGATTGAGAACGACCTGGCCAACTCAACGCTTTGGGATGTGGAAGACTCCTCGCGCTGCCACCTGGAATAACTGAATAACTTTGACAAATAGGCATGAAGGCCAGCACAGAGAGTGGGGCTCATGGTAGGGGGGGAATGTCGTCAGATTATGAGGACATGGAAGAGGAGTGGCGAGGGATGAGGAGGGTGACAGAGGGGGGAACATGGTGGAAGACAATAAGCGTAAGGGGAGGAAGACGAGGGGTACTGGTCTTGCTCTTTGGCAAGAGGCCGACGTGGAAAGGAGCGGGACACATGGCCAATGACAAGTGGATGATGAGAAGGAGGGAGGACCACGTGGACCCAAGAGGGGAGGCGGATGGATGTCACATGGCAGCACGAGAAAAGTGGAAAGGAAGATGACGTGACGGGAGAAGGGCCCACACGGGTTAAAGGCGGGGTAGCTGAGAGGGATGAAGTCGTCCATGAGCCGTTGATACGGGCCCCTTGATCATGGCCACTGAAGAGTTGCGTCCCTGATTCCAGACCCCCCCCCTCCGCTTAAAGGTAGAAAGGCGGGGGGGGGTCCGGAATTTCCTTCATCATCGTTGATCCGGGCGCACCGATCTGGACCGTTGGAGAGGTGCGCCCCCAATTCCGGACCCCCCCCACCCCCGGCTTAACGGTCGGAAGGCAGGGGGGGTCCGGAATTCACTGTGCGCCGTTGATCCGGGCGCGCAAATCCCAGCCGTCCACAATTGATTCCTGTTTAACACAGATGCATAGCACCCAAAACTTAGGACAAGTGGGTTTTAACCCATTCCTTTGCAATCTAACCCCCCTTACAATAAATATCGCTAACATTTGGCTCCATGGGGGATAGAGTCATCCCTGTGATGCTCTAATAACTCTTTTGCATATTCAGTGCCTTCCCTGTTGGGCTATGGAGTCATTTATTAGTCCGAAAAAAAAAATTAGAAACAATATGTACAAAACAAAACAAAAAGAGCCAACTGTGGCTCACAGAAAACATTTTTTCAAGAAATGCCCATTCACTGGGCCACTAAAAACTTCTTTGCCTTCTAGATCTTGCAACCTGTATGTGTTATTCACAAATACTTCAAGGATCTTGAAAGGCCCAAACCAGAGGGCATCAAATTTACTGTGTTTTCCCTTGTCCTACCTAGGTGCGTCCTACTTGAGCACCAGATCACCTTGCTCAAACTCTTTCTTTTTTCTCTTTCTGTCAAAAGCCTTCTTGGTCTTCTGCTGGTGATTGTAGGCTCTGTCCCTAACCTGTTCTCTGATCTACTGTACTTCCACTATCTGATGAATCCTTCTGAGCACATGGTTAGGCTCTCCTTCAAGGTCTTGGAGGAATTTGGCCACAGATAAAGAGAGCTGAGTGGGGAAAACAACCTCTATTCCATAAATCAGCTGGAAAGGTGAGATGCCCAGTGATTTCTTTGTTGTTACCCGATCAGCCCAAAGAGCAAATTTGAGCTTTGAGTCCCAGGCCCTTTTATTTTCTTCCAGTAGCTTCTTGATAAGATTGATTAGGCTTTTATTGGAAGACTCTGCCAGTCCGTTCCCTTGAGGATAGTAGGGAGTAGAATGAATCAGTGAAATTTCAAACTGTTCACAGAATTTGACCAGAGGTTTAGACTGAAAGGGAGAGGCATTATCCATGACGATTCTACTGGGACAACCGAACCTTGTTATGATGTCCTCTAGGAAGCTGATAATTATTTTGTGAGAAGTTCTTCTGGTAGGGACAACTTCTATCCATTTGGTGAAGTAGTCGGTTGCAGTCAGAATCCATCTGTGCTGGCCACTTGAGGGAGGATGAATTTCCCCGATGAAGTCCAACCCCCACTGCTGAAAGGGTGCTGAGACTACCACAAGTTTTAAGGGCAGGGATGTGAGCTGTTGCATTCCTGAGAATTTTTGGCACTTGATACAAGCTCTGATTTCTCTGCAGACATCAGGAAATAAGGTGGGCCAATAATACCCGGCTCGGAGGATCTTGTGGGCTGTGGTCTTCCAAAAATGATGACCTCCACAGAGTCCGCTATGGAAATCAATCATAACTTTTTGTGCCTGATGTGGGTCCAGACACCTTAGTAGTACCCCCAGAGGGTCCTTCCAATACAAGGTTTGGCCAATGAGGCAATACCTGACAGCTTTGAGCTTTAAAGCCCTTGCCTTGCTTTTCTCCATCCCATCAGGAGGCTTCAATTMTTGCAGAAAGTACAAGATATCCTTGTACCAGGCACAYGTTGCYAGTGGTAKAWCTCTTTGGGAACTTCTRTTGGATGACTCRGCTTGCTYRCTGATGCAATTRATTCCCAAGAHTCTGCAATTGGATTCARCCARSAACTTGGCTAAACCCTGCCSCTTTACCAGCTTGGTGGGCTTAATMWCTAGATCAAATTCTAGGATCTTAGHGATCCATTTACCTCTCCTCCYGTCTATGTCAGGCTGTATAAGAATGTCCTTCACAGAGGTTGAAGGGACATATGCAGTGATYYTTGAATGCAAGAYATAGACTCTGAAAGCCTTGAGGGCTTTCACCAGGGCATAAGCCTGCTTCTCCATGATCTCGTATCAGAGTTCTGCATCTCTCAGTGCCTTGCTAAAGAAGGCAATAGGCTGCTCTTGTCCTTGATCATTTTTCTGCAGTAAGACTGTTGCTACTATATCAAAAGAAGCAAAAGAAAATATCAGAAAATCTTTGGAATAATCGGGACTGACTAGCACAGGTGCCTCAGTCAACGCCTTCTTTATTTGATTGAAAGATTCCCTGGGTGCAGAGGTCCATCTGACTTCACTCCCCTTCTTGAGCATGACTGTGATGTGTTTTACCAACTCAACAAAATTTGAAATAAATCTCCTCAGAAAATTTATCCTTCCCAAAAATGCCTGAACCTCTTTCTTAGATCTAGGAAGGGACAGGGCCTGAATCGCTTCTACCCTGTCGGGATCAATCCTCACTCCCACTGCTGATACTATATGGCCTAACAACTTTCCCTCCTGCATGGCAAACAGTGATTTTTTGGGGTTTAAAGATAGGCCATACATCCAACACTTCTGGAAAACCTTCTTCAAGTGGTGGCGGTGTTCTTTATCAGTCTTGGAGAAGACTGTGATGCCATCTAGATATATCACCACAAACTGATCCTTTTCTCCGATGAAGGCTATGTCCATGGCTCGCTGAAATGTTGCTCCTACGTTCATCAGTCCGAAAGGCATTTTGGCATACATGAATGTGCCCCAAGGAGTGGTGAAGGCTGTTTTTTCCCGGTCCTCAGGCATGACTGATATCTGATTGTAACCAGAGAAACCATCAATCATGGATATCCTGGAAGCACCAGTGACCTTCTGTAATATGTGCTCCATGTTGGGCAAGGGATAATTATCCTTCCTTGAGCTCCTGTTCAGGTTTTTGAAATCAACACAGAGTCTGATTTCACCACTCTTTTTTCTTACTGGGACCAAATTGGCTACCCAGTCAGAATATCTCAAGGGGACAATGATCTGGGCATCGAGCAACTTTTTCACTTCCCTCTCTATGACAGGTAGCAGCATGGGATTTATCTGTCTCAGCTTCTGCTTGAACGGCTTAGCCTCTTCCTCCAGTGGGATCTTGTGCTCAATGATTGATGTGTCATACGTCTTGAGATCTTCGTAGGTCCATGCAAACACATCAGCAAATTCTCTCAGCAACTTAGTATATCCGGCCCTCTGCTCCTCAGTCAAACTTCTTGACAGCTTGACCAATCTAGGCTCCTCATATGTGCCTATGTTGCACTCAGCTATATCAGCATCATCACCTGGGATTCTTCCCCTTACTGCCACATCATTTCCATCGAACAATCTTTCTAATGGGATCAGACCTCTTGGTATGTGATTGCTCGGTAGTTGAATAATCTGGTGGTTAGCCATTTCATTCAAAAACTCCTCAGGGTGGTGGTCACTTTCCATGTCAAAATCCTCATCTATGTGTAATGCAGAAAAGTCATCCAGAGATTGGAGAAACTTTTCGATCTCCTGATCATATTCAAATACCCTCCAATGCTTGACATTGTCTGGTACAGAGGGTCTATACTTTATTTCAACATCAGACTCAATAGTGGGCGACGCAGGAACTTCGAGCACACTAGCCGTGAAAGCTAAGAAGTCGGCAATATTTTCTCCCCTTGGAATGTAGGAAATGTTAAAAGCCAGGAAGAAATTATCAACCAGGTCCCATACCTCATTCCTATAATTCTTGAGCCAAGGATTCTTAGCTTTATAAACATTTTTGACCTGCTGGACAATCATCTCTGCGTCTCCAAACACAGCTATCTCTCTTATTTCCATCTGTTGCATAGCCCTTAATCCCAGAACCAGGGCCTCATATTCTGCCACATTGTTGGTGACTTCAAATTCCAGCTTGTATGACAGAGATATGGTCTCGTGAGAGGGGGATATGAATACCACCCCGGCACCTGCACCCATACTGGAGGAAGCTCCATCAAAGAACATCTTCCAAACAGAGGTGGTTGGAGGGGGTATCTCCTGATTAAGAATGGACTGCTTTCTGATTTGCAAGGGGGCCTTAGGGGTGTTGGTGAGCTGCAGTAAACTGGAGCCTAAATCAATGTCCAAGGCATAGATGGGGTGATTGGTAGGGTTGGTTTCATCACTGATTATGTAGGCTAGTTGGGCTTCTCTGTACAGTCTCCTATGTTCCCCTCCAAATACTGGAATGGTGGCGTATGTGAGGTCCATCTGCAGGGTTCCCCCCAGTCTCTTTATCCAGGATCTTGACAACATCATGCCAAACTTAGGGGGGACATCAGCTACCACAATATCCATGACCATACTTTTCATGGGCAGCTGAAACAACGAAACCACCAGGTCCTTGATGACTCCCAAACACTGAACCCTCCTGGAGTCAAAAGAATAGAGGTCATGATAGGCTCGGGTGACTTCCAGTCCTAATTCCTCCATGACAGCTTTGGGCATGAGGTTGTGGGAGGCCCCTGAGTCCATAAGGCAATTATGAAGCACTTTGTCATGTATGTTTAGGGATGTGTAGAAGGGAGGGGATGAATCATCTCTGTCTTCTACCATGGGACCCAGGACAACTGCAGGCTTTTCATCTTGGAGGTTTATGGAGTCTGTGAGAGGGTATGAGGCTTCGGACTTCAAAAACTCAGAGAAACGTTTTTTGAATTCCCCATGTTTAATTAACTCAGTGAGTGGCACAGGAATTCTGATCCTTTGAATCTCATGTTCGAAATTGAAAGAAGACATAGGCTTTGGGATTTCTTTATTATGGACAATGGGAGAAAGAGGTTGAGATTTCTTACCTCTATTTTCTATTTCATTAGCAGGTTTCTCTGTTCTATTGGATGGCTCAGGAACATCAGGTGCTGCTCTCCTCTTGTCGGACCTCAGGTTGTACCTGCCTCGACCGCCGCTAGCTTTGTCTTCTTTGCTCAATTCATTTAGTTGACTGTTTAGGAGAGACTCCTCATATGATGATTGGGTCAGATGAGGAAAAGGGGGAGTGCCTTCTAAATTGTGGATTTTGGGATTAGGCTCATCTGTTTCCTCTCTTTCTTCGTCAGCCACAAAATTATTCTGGAAGGGAGCCTGAATTCTTTGTTCGTCTCTATCTCTTCCCCTCTCTCCGTGCATAGTCGGGGGAGAAATATTATTTGGCCTCCTGAAACCCCCTTTATTTTTGGTGTTCTGAGGGATCTTATACATTTGCTTCCTTTCCACCTTTAATCTCTCCACTTCTTCTTTAAGGAGGTTCATAACTCGGGCCAGCTCATTTACTTGAGTGTGGGGCAGTGATGGGCCAGAAGTTGAGGCTTATGATTTTGCCTTTCTTCTGTCTGCGTCGGCCTGGTCCCTCAGTCTGTCAGCTGCTAGTATATTGGATTCCACCTCTATAGCTGCATCTTGCATCTGAGCTAAAGAAGTGGCTCTTCTTTCTCTTAGTACGAGACATAAATCAGGGTCAAATGCACTAGCGTATGGAATTTGGGCAGAGGCTTCTGAAGGCTTTATCTCCGCAGGAATCTTGTTATACATCTTATTAAATCTTTTGGAGAAGTCAGAGACCGAATCTCCTTCCTGCTTCTTCAGAGACCCAAACTCAGTCATGTAATATATGTAATCTTTTCTATCTCCCCACTGCCTCAGGAAAACAGTATCTAGAGCCTCGATTCCAGCAATAGATCCAGGGGCCAGTCCTCTAAACCATTTTCTAACTTCACCATCCAAGCTCTGAACAAAGACTCTCATCCAGACATCTTCATTTTCAATGTTCAGATTTTCTGCATAACTATAAAAAGCAGCCAAGTGCTCCTCATCAGTTATGTCTCCTTCCCCGGTGAACTTGGGCATGTACTTCAAGTAGTCTCCAGCAGGGAGAGGATTCATAGGATGAGGTAAGATTAAGGGAGCATATCTAACAGCGACTATGGCATCCATTCTGGTTGGAGGGGGATTAACACCAGCCATAGGGATATTAGGTGGAGGAGAACTAGGAGGAGAAGGGGTGTGACTGGGGGATGTCGGGAAAAAGGTTCTAAAACAGAGAGAAGTCTAATGGACCAGAGTGCGCAACTGCTTCTCTCTGTGCAACAGTAGTAATAAACAGAGGGGTAGTGAAACCTTCTGAAAAATGTTGGGGTGAAGGCACAACTTCCAGGGAAGGGGGAGTGACAAGGATCTCTCCTTCTGGCACTAGACCAGGGGGAGAAAACTCAGCAGGAACACTCCCAAAATTCAGAAAATGAGAAACCTTAGAGGGAGGGTGACTAGGAAGCTGAGAGGAAGAAAGTGGAGTCTTTACAGAAGGAGGTGGGGAAATACCTGTATCGACGATGGAAACTTCTTTCACATAGCTCTTTCCCTTTCTGCGCGCTACTTCTGAGTCAGCTTCAGGTGTCACTAGAGGCAGGTGTGGATGAGACCTCGTGTGTCTGCCTCTCGAAGCCACAGTTGATAGAGCAGGTTCTCCCCAGCGGAGTCGTCGCAATGGAGTCGCCAGGTGCACAGTAGCAATCTTCTAGTTCTGATATCTGATGCACCTTTAGAATCAGTTGATCTTTGTCGTTCAATCCTGGGGAAAATATTCAACTTCGTCCCCAGCAATGACGCCAGAAATGTTGGCAATGGAAGTCACTCCTGGATTGCTTGCAGGAGCAGATCCTGACGCCTATCAGTTTAATGTCACGGTTTGTTTTAAAAGGGTTGATCAAATGGAGGAAAACTCGGAACAGTGGTCTCAACTCAGAAACTAGGCCATGCATGCATGAACGAGTGAGGTCTTGATAAACTTCAAACAGTGAGTTGCAATAAAGGGTGAGTAGGGGGAAGACTTTATGATAAAGGTGCAAGGGTCTGCTATGGGCATCAAGATTCTAACAGACTGTGAGAGCAAGCATCTGAAAACAAGATCTTCTTACTTCCAAATGCGGGAAACCAGAGAAAACAACAATGCAACAATAAATCATTTATCATAACAGAACTGTGTTAATTCATACGAAGCATTCGATCATGAACTCTCCAGCAAGAGGTGAGACATAGATGGAAAAGGAAGACTGTTTGTTATAAACCCAGAAATCTCAAACATTGGTACATAACCCAGAAAGCAAGAATGTTAACTGAAACTTTACAGTTGGGAGCTTAGATCTACCATCGATCCATACAAAAATGGTGAAAACGCCTTCATATACTCAAACTAACAACAGCAACAAAATCGAGACGTAGCATTGAAAGCTTTGCGTCTGCATGGCTTCTGACAACACGGAGCTGCAATCTTTGGATGGTCGTGCAACTTATGGCAGACGCGATCGATCTTCTGACATTTTCTTCGGTGATTCGACATGCCTTTAATTCATTGAAGAACCTTCCCATTATGGCGGAGACGATGTCTAACCACCATCAACCACTTCAATAACTGCTTTTTGGGATTGAGAACGACCTGGCCAACTCAGCGCTTTGGGATGTGGAAGACTCCTCGCACTGCCACCTAGAATAACTGAATAAGTTTGACGAACAGGCATGAAGGCCAGCACGGAGAGTGGGGCTCATGGTAGGGGGGGAATGTCGTCAGATTATGAGGACGTGGAAGAGGAGTGGCGAGGGATGAGGAGGGCAACAGAGGGGGGCACATGGTGGAAGACAACAGGCGGAAGGGGAGGAAGACGAGGGGTACTGGTCTTGCTCTTTGGAAAGAGGTCGACGTGGAAAGGAGTGACACATGGCCAGCGGCAAGTGGATGATGAGAAGGAGGGAGGACCATGTGGACCCAAGAGGGGAGGCGGATGGATGACACACGGCAGCACGAGAAAAGTGGAAATGAAGATGACGTGATGGGAGAAGGGCCCACATGGGTTAAAGGCGGGGTAGCTAAGAGGGATGAAGTCATCCATGAGACATTGATACAGGCCTTTTGATCGTGGCCGCTGAAGAGTTGCGTCCCTGATTCCGGACCCCCCCCCCCCTCCGCTTAAAGGTAGAAAGGCGGGGGGGGGTCCGGAATTGCCTTCATCACTGTTGATCCGGGCGTGCTGATCTGGACCGTTGGAGAGGTACGCCCCTGATTCCGGACCCCCCCCCGGCTTAACGGTCAGAAGGCAGGGGGGTCCGGAATTCACTGTGTGCCGTTGATCCGAGCGCGCGAATCCCAACCGTCCACAATTGATTCCTGTTTAACATAGACGCATAACGCCCAAAACTTAGGACAAGTGGGTTTTAACCCATTCCTTTGCAATCTAACCCCTCTTACAATAAATATCGCTAACAGATTGTCATTGAGTTCTCTGTAAAGATTTGAAAATAAGCATAATTTTTTAAACACGGTAACAACTGATTCACCTCCCCCTCTCAGTTGTCCAACATACATAGATTTCTTAAGGCGACAAACAAGGCTAGAGTCATTCTAGACATAGCCAAGAGGTTGTTCCATGCATATTTCTTCTTGAAAATATCCATGCAAGAAGGAGGATTCAACATCCATATGATAGACCTCCCATTTATGTGAGGAAGCAAGGGAAAGAACAAGGTAGATGGAATTCATTTTGGCTATAGGGGAAAAGGTTTCATTATAGTCAATTCCTTCAACTTGGGAAAATCCTTTGGCAACTAACTGAGATTTTTGTATTTCGGCACTTCCATTTGATGCATACTTAGTTCTATAGACCTATTTACATATAACAAGTTTTCTTTCTTTTAGAAGAGGTACAAGATCCCAAGTATCGTTTTCCATTAAAGAACGATACTCTTCATTCATTGTTGTATCCCAATCTGGATGACCTGAAGCTTTTGCAAATGTATTTGAATCATGAGTCTCAGAAACTTGAGAAAAAATACAAGAGGCTCTCTAGAACTATGAATGTGCTCGACACTGATATGAAGGATCACCGACAAGACCACTAGTTGCTTCTTTTGTTGAACAGACCCATCTAGGAAGCGATGGAACTGGTGTTGGTTCAGGTTCAAAGGACTCATATGGAGGAAGGTGAGCAGGTGGAGGTGGATTTTCATCCTCACTATCATCATCTGAACAAGAAACTGGAATAGTAACAGAAGAAGGCAAAAACACCGAAGATGGCTTGTAGGCCGAAGAAGGCACAATCACCAAATTAGTCTTGCAGGCCAAGAGTTTTTCATGAAATTTAAAATCTCTTTTAATAATACTTTCATTACAATGTGGTTGAAGAAGTATAACCTTTTACATCTTTAGAATAACCAACAAATATACACTTCTCACTTTTAGGTTGCAATGTTTTCCTTTTCTCATCAGGAATGTGAGCCCATGCTATATTGTCAAATACACGAAAGTGACTCACATCTAGTTTAATTTTAGTGAAAGCTTCTTCTAGTGTTATATTTTTAAGAGCCTTTGTGGGAGTGCGATTTACTATGTAATTTACATAGTTGATTTCTTTCGCCCAATACTTTAGACTTAATCCCTTATATTGGATCATACAATTAGACATTTATTTTAATGTGCAATTCTTTCTCTCGACAACACCATTTTGTTGTGGTGTATATGGAACAATGTGTTGCATTTAGATGCCATGTGTAGTGAAGTAACTTGTAAAATTATTGTTCACATATTTTCCTCCATTATCTGTTCTTAACTTTTGAATTTGATGTCCAGATTTTTTTTCTACAAGGGCCTCATAGGCCAAAAACTTGTCAAAAACTTTGCTCTTAAGTTTTAAGAAGTAAACCCAAGTATGTATGGAAAAATTATCAATGAAAGTCAAGAAATACTTTCTGCCAGAAAAAGAAGGAGAAGAAAGTGGACCACACAAATCACTGTGAACAAGCTGCAAAGGGCCTGAAGCATGCTAAGAGGCACGTTTCTCAAAACTATCCTAATGATGTTTGCCAAGAATAAAACTGGCACAAACACCATCTCTGCATGAAACAGGAGGAAGACTAGTCACCATCTGTTGATTACATAGTTGTTGTAATGAGCGATAGCTTAGATGACCAAACCTCTCATGCCAAATTTTTCTCAAGTCATTGCTATGAGAAGAAAAAAATGATGAAAAGGATGATGAACCAAAGTTGTCAAACTTGTACAACTTGGTAATATTATCAACAATTCCATTTGCAAGAACATGCTTAGGATATTTTAGATCCTTGATTATAAATTGGCGAGGTGAAAAATCTATGGTTTTACCTTCACCTCAAATGAGTGATTTGATATATTGATAGAAGGTTACAAGAAATAATTGGAACACGTAATACATCATGTAAATGACCATTATCTACTTGAACTGTTCCAGTTCCTACAACACTAAGAGATCTATGATCACCAACAAATATTTTCTTGGTGTTACATTCATTTAGAGAAGAAAATATGTCTTTATCCTTAGCCATATGATAATATTCTCCAGAGTCAATACGCCACTCATCATAAGTAGAAGTAGAATTTTTATTGAAGGAGAAACCATAAGTAGAAAGTGCATGCCCATGAGAAGAATAAGAAGAAGTAGAATCAATATTGATGTTGTGCTTCTTCATCATTGCTTCTAAAGATGCCATCTTCTTGAAACATTTGGACTCATCATGACCATATTTATCACAAAAGTTGAAATCTCTGTTAGTCTTCTTATTTTTATATTTTGTTCCTTTGTCACCATTAGGAGCTGAAGTTGTCTGAGTGGGTTTGGGACCCTTATGTTTCTTGTTGTCATAGCGATAATGTTGCTTCTTGGGATACTTGAGTTTATCTTTCTGCTAGGAAACTAAGGATTTGTTGGAGGTACCTGTAGTGTTGATCAATCCAAGTTGTACAAGCTTATATTCCTCTCTAATAAAAGAAGCACAAAAGGACTCAAGAGTGGGTTTTTGATAAGTTTTCCCTAGAGCCTCTCTCATGGCATAAAAGGTAGATACAAACAAAAAATATGCACTACCTATATTAGAAAGAATAAGATAGATGCACCACTCTTCCTCCATTTTTATCTAACATTCTTCACATAAAATTATGAGTGTTTTAAACTTAGATAGATAGTCTCCAAGGAAAGAAAAATCATTTGGACTTAAGTTTAGTACTTGATTTTCTAACTGTTGTGCTCAAATAATATTGAGTTTACCAAACAAAGATTCAATATTTTCCCAAGCTTCATCCGGGTCATCAATTTCTTTAAGGTGGAACCTTAAATTGGGAAAGATGAACATTTTGATTAGTCCACATGCTTTTTCACTCCTATTAGACCATTTAAATTTCTTATCATCATCAATGGGTTCTTTTTCCTTTCCCAAGGTAATCCGGTACAAGCCTTTACTTCTTAGTAAATCCTCCATATGAGATTTCTATTGCATGTAGTTGGTGCTAGTAAGAAAAATATTACTAGAAGAATCCATATTAAATATGTAGATAATATGGATTTAAAAACTGAAATTGATGAACTAGATGGAAATATCTCGAAAAATTATGCGATTTAAAAAAAAACAACAACACTAAAAATGGACTTCAGATGTGAAAGTTGTGCCCTTTTAAAAAAAGGCATAAAAGATAACCAAAGGACCATGTGGTGGTGTAAGTTTCTTTATGAAGTGGCCCAATTTTATAAAGAGAAGTGGGGATCACTTTTACAATAAAGTTACTTTATAAAATAAAAACTGTATGTAAAATAAATAACACTAAAATAAAATATTAAAGCTACTTATAGTGATTCACTTTTATACTTGAAGTGAAAAAGTAGCAAAAATAGAGACTTGAACTCAAGACCTCTTAGTTAATAAGGAAACTTTTAACCAAATGGTCTAGCAAAATATATTGTATTTTTTAGCAAGAGGATTGTTGCTTTTGTTGTTGTTATTTAAGACGGCCTTGGAGAGCATGCTAAAAAAAAACTATTTTCACACAAGAACAAAATTTTTCTTCTCGATGACAACAATGGTTAGATCTCGGTTAACTTACCCGGAAGATGCACATTTTCCTATTTGTTTCTGATTTTATGAGATTGCACAGGGAGTGGGGCAAAGAGAATACACAGATCTAAAAGAGTAGCAACCTGAAAACAAATAATATAAAACCAAAATAAAACCAAAATAATACTTTGCAAAAATTTAAAAAATGCGTATTCAAGATTTATACCTCCGGATCTAACTGAAATGATTGTATATTGGACAAATGGAAACCTTTTCGAGTGAAATGAAAAGTGTTCCTAACTGAAACGAGTGCTCTAGACGCAACAGAATAATCCTCTCATCCTAGAAATGTACGAAAATGGCAGAAAATGGAGATGAGGAAACTCGGCTTCACGATCTCGATATACAACATGAGAGGGTCTTCAAACTAGCTCTGATACCATGTTTGACAACACAGGTATTCCAATAGAGGATGAATAACTTCAGTAACCACTCAAAAAACTAGATCAAATATCAACACACTGATGTTTTGACATGGTAAAACCCCTACGGGGAAACATCCACGGCCCCAACCAACGCGACCACTTGGAGTAGTTTATTAATGCAAAAGAAAAAGATTACAGAAAGATTTTACAAGAGAGTTTCTCACAATCGATCATCGAAAAATGACCCTCCATTCTCTTTAAATAGATATCATGGACCAATTGGGTGTTAAGACACATATCAATGGTCATTAAGATTGTGGAGAATATGAATCGTCATATCACTCTATGTCAGGAACATATTGTGACCATCGAATTTCCTAAATACAAATTCATACTAATGCATACTAAAGAAACACACTAAGAAACACATTTTTACCTAACGACACATTAGACCAAGTATATCTTAAATAACTCCTAAGTGTCTAAATATCCTAACATCAACACCATAAAAATTTATATGGAGAAAGTAGAATTTCATATCCCATTAGAAGTTCAACTGGTTTAACTTTTTTCAGGTTTTCACAATTGGAAATACTTAGTTTTAAGTGTAAAAACCTTAGCAAATCTTACCAATTATATCAAATTCAAATTACAAAATTTATTAATGATAAAATAAAACATGTACATATAACTCTCCATTGTCATCTCCCTCATTATCTTCCCTCCTTGGCATGATAACATTGTTGTTCTAAAAAATATGTTTTGATCTAGGGTCATTTCTTAATACAAACCACCAATACCTATCTAACACATCCGGGTAAAAAAACACTTGGTTGTAGTGTTTTAGGAAAATTCAAGGCTCTTTAGCTTCATCCACATATTTCAAAAGTTGATGCAAATCATCCCACTATCACGATCTTCCTTTACATTATTCCGATCAAAGGTGTCCCACCATGTTATGAGGAAAATCTCTCTATGGCATGGGGTAAACCACAACATACAGAATGACACACAAAAATCAACTCCAATCCCAAATATGTTATATAAATGAAATGCTAACAAGACAAGGCCAACAACCTACCTCTTCCGGATGTTTTATGAAGACCACCATTGAGCGCATAACTCAAAGGTATATAGTTGCAACTTGTCCTCAAAAACCAAGATACTCAAGCATATAATGATAATATAATGTTAGCATATAGATTATCATAATCCATTAAAAGACATGACAAATACGCCCATGGAGTAACAATTGAAATATTTGCAAGATATCAATTGGATGAGAAAATAGTATTTCTATTAAAATAATCAACAGAAGTATATAGGTGACAAACTT
Source organism: Picea engelmannii (assembly GCA_009831015.1). Taxonomy (NCBI): domain Eukaryota; kingdom Viridiplantae; phylum Streptophyta; class Pinopsida; order Pinales; family Pinaceae; genus Picea; species Picea engelmannii. The sequence continues at coordinate 970,674 of ML783174.1, forward strand.
CTGTAACGCCACATATTAGAGCCGAGAAACTAAGTCCCTCCAGTTGGGCCTACACCACTTCAATCCTCCACCAAAGGAAAGATCATATAAAGGAGACAATGAGGTTCTCCATCACCAAGAAGGAAGAGCTTGGGGGATGAACAAGGGGTTCAAAATTTCAAGGACAAAGGGATGCATACTCAATATGAAGTGAAATTCCTCTAGAGTGTCTTTGTTCTCAAAGTCTAATTGTTAAATCTCCTTTTCAGGGCTTGGATATGGCTCAATTTATATCCTTCAAATGGAACTGAAGGGTCGAGCTGGAGCGTTTACAGTATATGGAAGTTCAAGGATCATGGATCTTGTGACATGTCATGGAAAACCGACATAATTTTCAATTTTTAGCACCAGACTAGATGTACGTGGGTTGTATTGGAGAAAACTGCGTATACACTTGTTTTCTAACTGGTAGGGCGCATATATGTGGAAAAATGTGTTTTTTTTTATCTAGAAGGTACAAAATGGGACTTCGATTCTAGAGAGGGGAATGGAAAGGCCATCCAAGCAATTTGGGGGTGAGGAAAAATATGATGTAACAGATGCCCCCTAATGTGTGAGGTCAGAGGAGTATCTGCGATGGCTAAAATACATTATAATTTCCATAAATGGAGTAATGGAGACTTATCTAGAAGTGCTAGTGACTCATGAGAATATTACAATCGATAATGACTTTGTACACATGGCTGCCAATCTGAATTGCACTGCAGATACATGTGGAAATATATCAAATAGTTGTTCATGACCATGAATATGAAATACAAATCAGACATATGAAATAGGTTGTCATAGTCACGAATAAGGCATACTGGAATACAGTCTCAAAATAAATATGAAGATATCTGTATACAATGGAGTACAATCTGATCTTCCATGATCATTGAAGTCATATAGGTACTAGTCCAATGAAAGACAACAACAGATTAGGAATGCTACTACTGTAAGTTGGAGGTATTTTGTACTATCTGCCGAAGGTGCAAGTATACATCATGTGAATAGAGGAGTTGAGGTTGAATACAATGAGACTTCATTTGATTATCGATCATTAAGGTATATCGTTAAAAAATGCGAGACAATCGACTGATAATGAAAGTAGGTATCAAGGCACCAAGTACATTCTTACAAGTGTGAATAAGGGTGTTGAGGTCGAACACTTGAATAATCCATCGATCATGAGACATTGATGTATTCCCAATTGTTGATGGTTGAAGAACCTATCATTGATGACTACAAGACTCTAGGTACTCATAACACTCTAGGTCTCATTTCCAGAATAGATGAGTTGAAGTCGATGGAAGGAGACCCACTGAAAGGAGAGCATTAGGGATTCTCTCATCATTCAACATGAGGAACATAGTAATAGCTTGATGATTAGGAGTTTGGATGAATAATATGTTCATGAACCAATGACCATGTGCATATCTCGTATGCACCAGATGCAAGTAGTGCACGAAAGAGACCCTCTGAATAGAATCCAATAAGAAAGATTGATGACAAAGGAGAGGAAACCACCAATAAGGCTAATGGAATCCAAGACACTGCATGAATCCCAATGTGTGAAAATATTTATTTTTGTCGAACACAAGGGAAATCCCCCAATCAATGACCAATGAGGAGATGTCAACTATTGGGTTCAAGGTTACCTACCCTTAATGAAACTAGGACTAGGGTGCATGGTACGACTACAACTTCACATGACTCTGAGATATACTGAGGGTATGACCAACATGCAAAGTAAAAAGTTTGGAGAAATGGTCGACATAGGCTTATAGACTTCCTTTTAACAAGAGAATGAGACAAATGGATAACTTAGGCTACATATACTTGATGATAAAACTTCATGATGTAGGAGCCATCAACAAACTCTCCATGGGGAATGGAAGAATAACTAGTCGGAGGAGTAAACTCTAAGTAATGATATCAACTTCCTAAGGTCATGCTAAACCAAAACTTTGGATGACAGTGGACTCAAAAGTATGTTCTTTGTTCAAAGGTGACATGACTACTGTCGATATGAGATAATATTATTTTCTCGCCCGTCTTTTTTTTTTTATAGGAAAATAAATTCTATGATACAGGAAGGGAAATGAGTGTCACAAGTAAGGAACTAGATCAAAATAGTGGAACACACCTATGGTCAATGCAAGGAAGTGCATGTGGGGAATGGAAACTTGGGGAAATGTTTCCTCTTAGGCTACATGGTTTCAAGATGCAAAGGATATATAGAAGGCTTTTCTTATCTAGTGATGCAAATTGCTGAGGTAAGAGGCTTATAATGAGAAAGTGAGAACTGGAAATAGGCTCAATACTGCAATTAGAATGATGAAATGTGATTACAACTTAAATCCAAATAATGTCCTTTTTCATAGATTTAGTCGCCTAGGCCCGAAAAAGTATAAAATAATACCTAGGAGAACTCTTCTAGCCAATGATGGATGTAGTATTCATTTTTCCTAAGTAGTCTACTTGGTCTGAAAAAGGTTTAAACTTATACCAAATAGACATCATTTCAAATCCATTTAATGAATGTGAAAGAGACAAGTTCACTCGACAATATTTTGATCTTTAAGGATTCCTGAAAAAATCTTAACTAATACTCAAGGATGTTTTTCTAAGTAGCATATCATTGTGGAGGCCAGGGATCCTATGCAAGACTTATGTCAAAAGTCAGAAACTCACAGGTAGCTGACACAATATTGGGAGAACCCAAAACTTTCCAAGCTGAGGAGGATAAAATACTTGCAGAGGATCCTTCATCTATAATATATCAAATAATTCCCCTTATCTAGAAGGGTGCAAAAGAAGGAAGGTGAGGCTCTACAATTTCATTCCAATCAAAGGAAACCACCCTAGGACTTGGAGGGAGTAGAATGCTCCATTGTTTAGAAAGTAAAAAACTAGAAATGATAAGGACATGGTTGAAAGTCACATCACCCACCAAAAGAAGAGTGGGATTGGCTGAATATTGCATCGAAAATGTCACTTTTGTAGACTTGTTACTCTCCAAGAGAAGAGCAGGATAAACCAAAGATTGCATTGGAATGACCACTTCTTCAACCATTGGTTGAATATGATGCGAGACAACCTGGTCAAGAGACACATCACTCCCCAATATAGGAGTGGTGTCGGCCGAAGATTGCATTAGCATGACCGCTGCTTGAAAAATATGTGAGACAACATGGTCAAGAGATGCATCACTCCCCAAAAAAAGAGTGTTATCGACTGAATATTGCATCAACATGACTGTTGTATCAACCAAATAAGTTTTGGAAATCAAAGATGACTTGGAACCCAAAGGGCCACTAGACAAGGAACACGCTTCTTGTACCACCACAGTAGCAGGGCACAAAAGAGTAAGGTGATCTCCTTTGCAAAGTCTACAAAGGAACTTGGACTTATGTCCTATACATCTAGGATTCTCAATCATATGTGTTAGCACTAGAATTTGTTCCTAGACTTCCTTAGGAGCAAGCCTAGAACATCTTGTTTCGAAATTCTCAACAAAGTTATGAAGGTGGAAAGATCACACATCTAGTTTCATTGAGCACACCATAAAAGGGTTAAATTAAAAAAAAATTACCAGCTGTAAAATTGTTTTTACCCTTTTCATTATTGTAGAGCTCTCAAGCATCGGTGCAACGTTTGCCTCTCTGAAGCGCCCTGCACTGGTGCAACGTTTTCCTCTCTAAAGCACCCTTAAAGACTTAATTATTTGGTGAACTCCCAACTAATAGGTTGTCTAACAAAATTTTAATCTATATTAGTTGGTAATTAACAAAATAAATATATTGAAATTTTCTATCCAATGGGTTTGATATGGTAGAAATCTTATCACCATGTGAAAACTTATGAGAAATGCAGTTTCACTGCCATCACGAAGACCCTAGAAAATGGTTGATTTTAAATCGTCTATATCTTCACTTCGGGAGCTCTGATTCGAAAGTTTTTTTGTTTTGAAATGGACTATTTTTTAAATAGTAACATATATATGTAATGTATTTGGGAAAATTTGGCCTTGTGTACTACAAAAATAAGAAAAATCATGTTCTCATCTGCAAAAAAAACATGATAAATAATAGATTTTAAAATGATGATAACTTCACTTACCAGACTCCGTTTCGGATGATTTGTTTTTTTAAATTGCTTTTTTCTCCAAGAGGAACTTGGATATAAAACCACTTTATACAAATTAAAAACAAAAATATACAGGAATTGTCCAGAGTTTCATCGACCTCTCTTTTTTTTCGTGAAAAATATGCAAAGGTACAATAGAGAGAAAACAAAATTGCTCCTTTCGTGGTTGAAGAAAGTTCTCTGATACCAATTGTTAAGTACCAAAGTTATACAAATACAATCATCATAGAATATTAAGAGGAAATATAGAAAAACTCCAACTTTATTATTATGAAAACCCTTGAGGTAGGGAAACACCATACAATGGATTCTATTATCGAAGGGATCCTCTCTTATTCACTTGCCTCTTCGAGGGGGAAACCTAGTAATGAGATATACACTCCAAATATAATACTTCTTCTTCTTGTATCCCATTATATTTATTCAACCCCTTTATATAGTCCTGCCAACCACCTAAAACAATTCTAGAGGAGGAACCTTCTAAGAAGTGGTCTTACATTTATTATTTTCACACTAATATATATAACTACTATAGTGGGTATCATTTAATAATTTAGTTGATCTAGTCCACCTTACATTGAATGACATTCATTATTATCACTATGGGCTCTTTGACCCCCCATTACATATGTAGCTACACTACCGTGGATCCCTTCATGTGAACACTTTGTTCTTTCAACTATGTTATACAACAAATATTCAATTTTTAAACACAAAATCCTTCCTAGCACAAATTTGTTCATTGAGATCAAGATTATGCACAAAACACAATCATTCCATACAACTCTACTCAATAAAAAATAACACACATATTTATTTCTACAAACCATATTGATATAAATATACATAAACATATGTTACTCTTCTAATATATTGTATCTATCTTACAACTATGAGGGTTAATTTTGATAAGCTCTCATTCTCTTGGGTTATTTCATGATAGAGTTTATCCTAGTCCTACGATGATACCATAAAAATAAACTAGGGAATGAACCAATATAATGAGAAGTAATGTGCACACAAAATGACTGCAAATAAAAAATGTATATTCCTTTATATATATATATATATATATATATCCACAAACATAGTAGTATATTAAAAATGGCAAACTCCAATCTCCACAGTAACAAACCAACCAAGCTCAAGTGGTGGGGACATCATTCTTCTACTCTCCCCACACAGGTTCTAATTTCCAACAATACTTCACTCATTCTGATAAGGCTAGAAGGGTAGAATTTCCCTCGGATGGATGCCTCTTAGGTGCCACAATATTTCTTGGCCCTTTCTAAGTTACATGTTATTAATATATTCGGCTTCTGGTTTGTTGCATATACTCAAGTTATAATGGAATATTCTACCATTGTACTCTAATGCTATAACAATATTCAAGGGCGTTGAAGTCATTTATACATAATTGTTGACACATAATCGTTGGGATTGGATTACTTGAGAATAAAATTGTAAATATGTAAAGTCTTAGGTAATAGAAAGAGTCACTGATCATGAAGTATATTTATTGAGTTTCACGTTAATAAAATCACACAATAATAGAGTTACATTTCCTTCCATACCTATCCTAAAAGTGGTATCATAGAAAGTTTGTTAACTCCATGAGAATTTCCCTTCCTCCCACATGAACAAAACATCCTTATGCAATCTTCAGTCTATCGTCGGTCTGACTCCTCTATCCGCTCTGATTTGAGTCTTAGGGTTTCTGCTCCGGCCAGAATGTGCTATCATTTTACACTCTCTTGTTTCTTTGTCGAACATGCTATTGTTTCCAACATACTCATATATTGTGTAAACCATACTCTACTCTTTATTATTACACAATTTTTTCACTTTGGGTATGCACATTGAATTTTCTATCGGAATAACTCCTTTGGTCTAGGACTAATGTAAAAGGACTCCATCCACAATATCAGTTGTTTTTCCACCGGTTGATGAGAATGTGAGTAATGATAGGATGATATTCATACTCAATGATTTCATCATCTTTTATGACTGACTACTTCAACTTATTGGGGTGTATATTTCGAACTCTAGCTCTCCAATTTATAGAAATTTTATGGCATTTTTCATAATTTTTGACTATAAACGTTTTCACTAATTCTCTTTCAGTTTTGATGTGAATCATTTGAAACTGGGGGGAGTTACAAGAATCACATAGCATAATATCATTTAATATTGTATCCATATCAAGTGGTCTTTACCTGGGTATGAACGATGGGACCCAAACCCATAATCCCATTGATAAGATTGTCATATTTCAGTTCTAAGACTTCTCTGATCGATATTTTGGTGTGATTGTTTTTTCAGATTCATCGTAATAGTTGGTGAAAACTTCACCTCAAATTTCCATAAGGAAGAACGAAAATAAGTATCCAATGGACTATTTACCTATAACATCCTTCAATACACATGTTCTGTAGATGATCATGATATTTATGGAAAAAAGGAATAAAATAAGGTACAACTGGTTCATAGATATGGGTTTGGGATGGAATTTTAGGATAGGAATGTGAAGAAAAGAGTTTATTTTGAGGACTCAATAGGTCTTACAAGGGCCTTTGAATGACCTTCTAAGAAAGTTAGTATATTTATTAGTAAAGTTTAACAGTGAAGGAAATACAATTTTTCATGTCAACATATTATAAACTATGAATGCAAGTTATAGTTACTTAAGATTGTTCACAATGATGTCATTTTTAGGTTGCTTCCACTCACCTTTGAAGAATAAGAAACTTGTGGAATTGGTATAATATACTAACACCGTCTCAGAGACAAACTAGGTATGTATTTATTATTATTATTATTATTATTATTATTATTATTATTATTATTATTATTTTAATTTCTGAAACTATTTATTTGCATGATTTTTGTAATTTTTTAATTTAATTAAAAAATGACCTAATTTATATGAAATCCATTATTAAATTGCAACGTGATAACCAAGATGGAACCAGGATACAATCAAAACCCAATAAAACCATAGGAAGGAGAAGAAAACACTAACCCATTAAAAACACCAAACATAAACACATAAACAGATGAAGGTTTGGCCACTTTGAGATCAATTTTCCATGACTTAAGGGGTACAAGAGAGCCTACCCAATTTTCATTGGTGACTTCATTAGACACCATTATATTTTCCATTTCTAGTGCCCAAGGGTAATTAACCAACATATCTCAATACAAGCATAGGATGTTCGAGTATTACAGGATTGGACTCAATAAAAACCAAGTCAGAGACTTGAATATTTTGAAACAAGATTTGGTGTCTCTATTTATTGATCCTAGATATAGACTGCAACCACGTTCCAACAAGAGAAATATTTGTGTGGATTGGTGCATCCACCCACAATTTAGGGATAACTAGATGAATAGATGGTTCATGGTGTTTGACAAACCTCCAACCAATAAAAAGGTGGTTCCTGTATCTTTCTTGAGGAAATTATGGGAGAAATTATTTTGGGTCACCATGTCAACTACTTTGACATTTGTGATTTATATGGGTTGGGTCTAGGGTCTGCATAGAAAAAATAACATGCTAGGCATGACCCTATGGTAGGTCTTTTTCCTCCTAGGTAAAGGCCTAACCCTCTTTCCCATTATCCTACCATTGTATAGGGAATCCACTAGGCACAAGTATATTTATCATCATTGTCTTGGAGTATGGTCCACATGGAAGTTTTATTGCACTAGCTTGACACGAGGTACCTACTGGTGACCTTGGAAGAGGGGTCAAACCTTCAATCCCTAAAACATAGTGCATCCAGGATAGGAAACATGGACATAGAAGTCGTTCATGTGAGCCTCATAGATCCCCGGGTTGAGAGAAGAATTTTTATGGTCAGATGGAGGCCAATGGACATCAGAGTTTCATGGAGGAGGTTAGTATCTTAACCATCTCTATGTTCTTCATGATTATATATATATATATATATATATATATATATATATATATATATATATATATATATATTATCTATATTTGTTTTGATATCTTATTGCATGATGTTTTTCAATTGTTATACCCCTATAAAAAACCCTCTATGTCGATAGATGCATCAGTGTCAGTATCCACCACTGATGCAGTAGCAGAGGAATCATGTTCATTCGATGTACCACATACACAACTATGTGTCACATTTGATAAATTCAACATAGCAATTTATTTATTTTATGGCATCCTAAAAAATAATGTTGTTGTGTGTATTCAAGTTGTGGTACCATATAGTGATGAATAATGTCCACCTGGGATGGACAAGTCACCACCTTCACATGTATCATATGTTGAGCTAAATCTCACTCAAATCTCAAATTTGTTTTATTTATTTTGTTGAATTTCACTTTTTGGCACTAATAAAAATATTATTAATATGTATGCAGGTTGCACCTTTAATTGTCCAGTTACAAGGCTAGTCTAGTCCTTGGGCACCCTGCAATGGCTCTTGGGTTACCTATTTCTAAGAGAAGGGTTATACCACCCATTGTAAAAACCATAGGGTTTAATCACTGATCATCCTCACCATATTTCATATCCCATCCATCCATCCAAAATGGTTACACTCGCAAGCCACCCACTTGTCCACCTCTTTCATTGCATCCATCCATAGTGGATGCACCCATATTCTAGCCACCCCCACCACCATTTCTATCTACACCAACCATTGAGGCTACCATAGTCAATATTCCTAGGATTAGGTTGTATAGCCAAGAACTCCACCTTCCAGTGACTCTCCACCATTTCTTGGGTTATTCATGGTGAGATAAAGTGTTGATGATCAATTTTTATGTATCATGAATGGAATTGATTCTATGCATATTTATTTAAATTTCATGATTTGATACTTGTAATCGAACTAGGGTGTGATTACTGATAGATTAGGGTCACGAAGTAGGGTAACACCCTCATGATTATAAGTATCATCTGCGGTGAGTTCTCTTAGGTTGAATTACAAAGTATCATTTTTTCATTTAGTATTTATTTTAATTGATTGTGGAAAATAAATTATAAGAATGTTGTTCCTTTGTACAATCTTGAGAGTGACAAACCAAGTCTAGGAAAAAAAACACTTGAGGTTCTTCTTCTAGTAAGAAAAGAAAGATCGATTTCCTAGATGCTCCTCAGGGTGGCGAGGGTGGCAGTGGGAAATGAGTGACCTATGACTACCATTTTGTATCTAGGCCACCATATGGAAGTTTTATATGTTAGGGAGCTTGTTGTCATTTTCTATATTGGGAGCGATTTGAAATTTTGTAAAAAATGTATAGTTTAGACGACGTTGAATATATATATATATATATAAATTTTATGGAACATATTTTATGAATTTCATCATTCATTTATTTGACGTCGATGAATGTATGGTCCTTAACTAGATTTGGGTAAACATGTGCCTCTTTTTTTTCTAGTTACAGTCATGTGGAATGTATGGCATACAAACCATTGATATTATCAATCTTTCTTACCCCCTTATTATATCACTCAAACCACCCTAATCAATATCTTGTAAAATTCAAGGTTAAATATGTCAAACTTTGTTATATGCACATACCCAAATTATTAAAATCATATGATACAAATGAAACATAGATATAATTGAGACTCACTCCAAGGTTTATGGGAGAACTTGATGAACTTGTAAATATTTGAAAGTAAATTTTAAGGGGTAAATTTTCCATTTGGATATTTTTCCACTTAATGTATTAAATAAAAAAAAATATTCAGTAATTTCCATTTTCTCCAAAAGTGTTAATGCCAAAAGACAATATAAACCATAATGTACTAATGGAAACCTATATGGACAGATTTACATCATAATATGGTCATAATAATTTTGAAAAGTACATCCAAGCAAATTTATTAACCATGATATAAGAAAATGAAATATTTTTCCTTTTTCAATTTCCTCTTATTCATGACATGTTTCAAAAACAAATCACATTGAGTTTTGTGACACCTAGTTGAACCTGTATTATGTTTCATTTCCTTTCCTTTTGTTTCCATACCTTTCCTTTCCTTGCCTTTTCTTTCCATGTCTTTCATGCCCACGCATTTCCTTTCCTTGCCTTTCCATGCCATACCTTTCCTTTCCTTGCCTTTCCATGCCTAGCCTTACATTTCCTTGATTTGGATTTCCTTGACTTTACATGTCCTGCCTTGCCATGCGTTGCCTTGCCTTGCCATGCATTTCCTTGAATTGCCATGTCTTTCCTTGCATTTCCTCCCCTTCCCTTTTGTTTCCTTTCTTTCCATGTCTTTCCATGCTATGTCTTTCCATGCCTTACCTTGCCATGTATTTTCTTACCATGCCTTATCTTGGCATGTATTTCCTTGCCATGCCTTATCTTTCCATGTCTTGCCATGCATTTCCTTGACTTGCATTTCCTTGTCTTGTATTTTTATTCCTTGTAATATATTACCATGTGTTTCCTTGTGGTTCATGCCTTGTATTACCATATCTTGCCTTGCATTACCTTTCCATGCCTTTTCTTTCCTTTTGTGGCCATGTCTAGCCTTGAATTTCCTTATATTTCCTTTCCTTGACTTTCCATACCATGCCTTCCCTTGCCATGCCTTGCCTTTCCTTTCCATGCCTTGTTGTATCTTTCCATACCTTGAACTAGACATAGACCTATACCTATAACTTGGCTTTCCTTTCCTTGCCTTGAATTTCCATGCCATGCCTTCCCTTTCCATGCCTTGCCTTTCCTTGTCATGCCTTGTCTTATCTTTCCATACCTTGACCTAGACATAGACATAGACCTATACCTTTCCTTTCCTTGGATTTTCTTCCCATATATACCATTTCCTTTCCTTTCCTTGAATTTACATGCCATGCCTTTCCTTAACATTTTTTTCATTTCCTTTCCGTCCCTTTCCTTTCCTTTTGTTGCATTGTCTTTACATGATTTGACTTGTCATGCCATGCATTTCCTTGCCATGCCCTGTATTTCCTTTCCATGCCTTGCCTTTCCTTCCCATACGTACACCTATAACTATAACTAGACCTAGACCTTTCCTTTCCATAGCTTACCTTGTGATGTCTATCCTTTCCTTGCGTTTCCTTGTGATGTCTAGCCTGGCCTTGTCTTGCATTTCCTTTCCATTCCATGCTGAGGAAAGTTTCAACTAACAATAAAACTCTAATAGGGCCTTAGATGGATGAACCATTGGTTTTGTTGGAATCGAGGCACAAAGTTACAACTAGGGGTACCCATTTTCTATCATTTCATTTCCCAAAAAAGTGTTTTCTAAAGGATCTCTCGAACTATGGTTTTGCTCAGTGAGGCCCAATGGAATTTCTCAACCAGTGGTTTATTTTTAAGAACATTGTTTAGGAGATTGTGGGTAGCATGGTTGCATTGGAATTGGACAAACATACTTGCAAGAACTTACCGAACTCGGTTATGCTACTCAATTTGGAATTTATGCCCCTGGACCAAAATGTCAACATCTCCCTAAATGGATTGAGGATGCGAGTTGCAACTTGCAACAAACTCTAATCGAGCCTTGGATTCATAAACCATCTATTGCATTGGACTTGAGGCACTGGTTTACAACTAGGGGTACCCCTCCATTTCCATTCCATTGTTTATAAAAGCAATTTTTGGAGGATCTGGAACTAGGGTTTTGTTTAGTGTGGCATAGTGCAATTTCTAAACAAGTGGTCAATTTTGAGAAACATTATGTCGGGCAATTTTGGGTAGTGTGGTCACGTCGGCCTTGGAAAAAAAAAGTGTAGGAGCTTACAAAACTCTGTTATGCTTCTCAGTTTTGATTTTATGGCCCCAAACCAAAATGTAAACATGTCCCCAAATGGATTGAGGAGGCTAGTTCCAAATCATGATAAAAATATAACCAATCCTTGGAGGGATGAACCATTAGTTTCATTGGAATACTCACATTGGGTTACAATTATGGGTACTCATTCACTGTCATTATGTTTCCTATAAAATCATTTTTTGAAGGATCTATGGAACTAGGGAAACACAAGAAAAGACAAGGAAAGGCTAGACATGGAAAGGAGTGTCAAAGAAAGGAGAGGAAAGGAAATACAAGGCATGGAAAAATAATACAAGGTAATACAAGGAAAGGAAAGGAAAGGTAATGAAAGACAAGGCAAGAAAAGGCAAGGTAGGGGTAGGAAATCAAGGAAATAAAAGGAAAGGCAAGGTTAGACATGGAAAGGAATGTAAAAGAAAGGAAAGGCAATGCAAGGAATGGAAAGAAAAGACAAGGAAAGGAAAGGTAAGGAAAGGTAAGGAAATCAAATGAAAAGAAATTCTAGGAAATGAAGGGAAAGATAAGGATAGACATGGCAAGGCAAGTCAAATCAAGGAAAGGAAAGGAAAGGCATAGAAAGGAAAGGTAAGGAAAGGAAAGACAAGGGAAGGGAAGGAAAGGAAATGCAAGACAAGACAAGGGAAGGAAAGGAAAGGAAAGGATAGGCTAACCATAGTTCCCTAAAAACAAAAATGAACCACGAAAGACAAGAATACCATAAAAACCATAAAATGAAGCCAACATTTCAATCAATCATAAATATGAAATATTTCTTCAATTATTATTTTTACACATCAATATTTTTCCAATGGCATCATATGTATCATCTTGCTTGTGCATTTTACATATGTTTTGTTGAATTTTGAATGAGCTATGGCTCATGCATTTTCTTTAAATTTTCTATTTAACTTTTACTTGAACCATAACTATTGCAGAAAAACAAGATCACAAGAAGAATAACCATGCACAAGAACACAAGAAGTATCTTGGGAATCCTTTATCAACAAGGGAAGAAAAAACAACCAATCCTTTGCTATATTCTTCAAGAGAAAGACCTCCCACACCATCACCAAACCTAGCACACAAGAGGGTGTTATAATTCTCATAATTTCAGAGCACAACTTATGAAATTGTAATATGACACAATGATAAGTGTGTTTCCTCAATGGGGATTCACCTTAATTTATATAAGAATTATCACATCAAATGATGTGCCTATTGGCATAATAGGAATGACCTCAATAACTCAAAATATAATTAATAATTACCATATTAATTATCTTTTACATTGATTATCTTTTACATTAATTATATTCTACATTAAGGTGGGGATGACATGTACCCTTTACATCACAAATAGGGTTACAGGTAAGTTTGACTCTTGGAAAATATAGCAAGGGATCTCGTACACCCACTAGTGCTTAGGCACTAGGGGCACATCCATCTGTGCTCATCCACAAGGATGTCCACATATCTATCTCACTGCGTTTCATAGGAGAAACACACTCACTAGTGCTAAGCCACTAGGATCACGTTCACATGTGCTCAGCCATAGGCATGTCCAACTCAGTAGATCTTCTTTCTCATTGTGTTACACATGAGAATCATCTGGAGTATCACATCATCTCAACTCTCTTCTCAGAGGAGGCTAATACATCATTTCATCTCTATCTTAGAATGATGCACCCAACACATGGGATTTTCTACAAGTTCACATGTGCTCAACCACATGCACATACAACTCAACAGATCTTCTTTCTCACTGTGTTACATAGGAGAATGATCTGGAGTATCATCTCAAATATATGCATAGAGGAGAAAAGTAAACCCAACACATGGGTTCCTTCACCTCTCATAGGGGTACACAACATTCCATATCCGTCTCAGAGAGGAACCACACACCCAACTCATGGGCTTCCTCACCCCACACAGGGGCACACAACTTTCCTTCTTCGTCTCAGAGAGAAACCATGCACCCAACTCATGGGATTTCTCTCAGGCATTCTTACTCAGTTTGTGTCCTGGAGGATGTCTCACATAGCTTTAATCATCAAAAATCAATCTCAGCTAGGGAGACATTCTCCATCAGGCCAAGTCTCACATATAAGTACTTTAACTTTGTCTTGGTTGTAGTCATCAACACTCCCTCTCATCTAGAGAGGTATTCTCCACCAAGTCAGTATCTTGCGGAAGTACTCGAACTTCGTATTGGCAAGTAGTTTGGTAAAGATATCTGCAATCTGGTCATGTGTAGGAAGGTACTGCACATGTATTGGTTTCCTCTGCACCATGTCTCTGATATAATGATATTTTATCTCAACGTGTTTCTAACACAGGGTTCTCAAAGATCTTCACACAACTGTGGTTATAATAATAGAAACTATCTCATGATCAAATAAATCTGTCAGAGGCTTGCGAAGCCACACTGCTTCGCGAACTTCCACACTCAATGATATATGCTCTACTTTTGCGGTACTCAAGGCCACAAATATTTGTTTCCTATTGCACTAGGAAACCATGGAAAACCCCAAGGAAAAACAACAACTGGATGTGCTCTTCCAGTCCACTATACTCTCTGCTCAATCTGTATCATCATATCCCTGCAAAATCAAGTCCACATTGGAGGCATATCTCAAGCCATATCCAACTATGCCTTGTATATATCTCAATACATGTTTTATTGCTATCTTGTGAGTCTCTCTCGATTGAATCATGAATTGACTAAGTACATTCATTGCATAGCATGAATCAGGTATGGTGTTAATGAGATACATTAGTGATCCAATCAACAGTTGATCAATCTCGTCTGAATCATCATTATTTTTTTTTGTCAAGTCCATCACCATCAGTGTAGAAATTGATTTTCATTCTGTCATACTGAACTTCTTTAACATCCCCACTATATATTTTCCTTGACTTAGGAAAAGTCTCATTAGTCCTCTATCATAGTTCTTTTCCCAAGAAGCAGTGCATCATACCTAGATCCTTCATGTCGAAATTAGAAGTTGAGGATTTCTTGTTTCCAACAACACGACTTCCTGAATAAGTCATCAAAATCAGGTTCTCGTCACGAACAATGTAATAGTATAGGTTTGGATCAACAACACTCTTGATGAAACCCAAACTCATCAAGAATGCATCTATCTGATGTAGTTTCCAACTCATGGATGGTAGTACAGATGAAAGTGCATCGACCTACTCGATCAATATGTCTCATCATAGTTCACTCCCTCTACTTGTGAGAATCCTTTGACTACAAGTATTGTTTTGTATTTCTTGACACTTCCATAAGATGTCTGTCTTCCTGCCTCTTGAAGATTTTTTCAAGCCCAGAAAGGCCTTTTATGGCCTACTGCAAAGTTTCTTGGAATATCAAATAGAACAACTGGATCAACTGTATCAATGGCTATCTCCCTCTAGAATGATGAAGAGGAAGAAGGTATTGTCTCTCTTTCTCAATTAGTTTGACTCCTTCTAAGTCAAGTGAATCCCTCTAAAGTTTTAAAAATATGCATCTTCCTTTGTTGTTAACCTTCCTAGAACAAGAAAACAAACGAAAGGAAACAAGAAAAGAATATCTCCTAGAGGATATTCATGAGTACATCTCTAGACTCAAAACAAATTATGGATTGTTGTCATAGCTCCAATACCTATTTGTAATGTAGCAACCTTAGAAATGTAGATTAGAGCATGATAATTAAAAAAATCAAACCTGGAGTCTTCACTTCGAATGTGTTGTTATTCATAATGCATTGAGACCTCTCTGGGTCCATGATTGCACCAAGGGTTCCTTGCTCCTACAAGTAGCCTTATGACAATGATGCAAAAAAAATATATACAAGTGCATACCTGAGAGTGTACACCAATGAATATTTTGGTTTATTGTTAATTTCATGATGAGAAATGGCATTCCTTACTTGTTTACCATAGACTAGAAGGCAAATTATTTTGTTGTAGCTTCATGTGGCCACCTTCCATTGCTACAGACTTGTTTTCCCCTGTAGCCACTTTGTACTATACAAGTCTCTGAATCAACCTTGTAGCTCAAGACTATAATCAAGGCTCTATTGTTGTTTGTAGATGACATAAGTAATGATGATAATATCATTGCTATCAACTAATGTCTTGATTGTCTGAAATACCCTTGGGTTGCTAGCACAAATATTTAAGACCAAAAACTTCAAGCAAGTACTGTTGTTGTCTTTCAGATTTTTGTGGTTCAATAAGTTTCACCGGTCCACTCTTCTCACTTACACGCAACTCTAGATGAAGTGTTTTCCAAAGTGATATATTCCCACGATAGCCCAGTGTAACCTAAACTTTGAATTCCCTTTCAACAACCAATACTTCTTTATCATCAGATATAGTTATGCCATACATTTGTTTTCATGGAAATACTTTCAACAATTTTTATTGTAATGATGTTTTCATTTTAAGAAAGGGTAGCTCTTGCTCTTCTTTAGTAAGAACTATTTTCTTACCAATATATTCAATGCACTTTATAATTTTATGTGGAGAGAACTTCAAGAGTAGATGGAACATCATAATCAAGACATCAACAACATCCTTCTATAATTTCTGGGATATGCACCAACACCACCATTGAATACTTGCATCAATATATGACACCTAAAGATGGCAGTATGGAGCAATAGGACAACAAAGATATAACTCAGAAATTTGACTTGCTCACAGGTCTCCTTACCCGTGCTGTCACAGGTCTGTAGTTTGGATTCTTCCTTGTCGTGGTCGCTTCAATTAGGCTATGATTTATGGATGATTTTGTTTTCCAAGCCTGCGAACATCTTAATTTGACAGTCGATTCTCCTCACAGAGCTCAAATACTTACCACATATTTTAAGGAGGGTCCGAACCTTCCCTTGAGTTGGCGGTGGGGTACCTTTACAACATAAATTAAAGGGGAGGTCTGGCCTCAACCTTTACCCTCATCCCACGGCCTGCTATGGGAAGCTTACATAGCCCTTAACTTTCCACAGTCTACCCGCAAAAGTGAAAAAAATTCTCTTCCATTTTCCTCAAACTGAGGTAATCCTTACACATGATGACAACCTCAACATTTACTTCAAAAATATGGATATTGCCTTAGATTTGGGCTATGACAGCCTTAATTTTCACTTCATAAAGGGTATGAACCCTCTTCATTTAAAGGGTATGTTGTTAGGGTCTTCTGCAGTAGCTTTAGGGAGGCCTCTCCCTTACTGCGGTCTCCTCTTAGGGTCTTCAACAATGCTTGGCCAGGCCTCTAGCCAGCCTCAACCTTCAAAATGAAATTAAGAGGGGTCCGACCTCATCATCTACCACATAATTTTAAAGAGAGATCTGACCCTCTACTCTTCACACCTACAATAATGTTTTGGCAACCCTTACCTTCAAATTTAATGTGCAATGATCTTCTTCAAGCCTAATATGAAGCCATGTTGAATTTTCAATGAGCTATGGCTCATGCATTTTCTTTAAATTTTATGTTTAAATTTTACTTGAAGCATAACTATTGCAACAAAACAAGATCACAAGAAGAATAACCATGCACAATAACACAAGAAGTATCCTAGGAAACCATTCTCAAAAAGGGAATAAAACCCAACCAATCCTTTCCTATATTCTTCAATAGAAAGACCTCCCACATCATCACCAGACCTAGCACACAAGAGGGTGCTGCAATTCTCATAATTTTAGACCACAACTTCTAAAATCATGAGATGCCACAATGATAAGTATGTTTCCTCAATGGGGATTCACCTTTATTTATATAAGACTTATCACATCAAATGATGTGTCTATTGGGACAATAAGGCCGACCTCAATAAATCAAAATATAATTGGGAATTACCATATTAATTATCTTTTACATTAATTATATTTTACATTAAGGTGGGGCCGACCTGTACCCTTTACATCACAAATAAGGTTACAGGTAAGTCTGACTTTTGGAAAATATAGCAAGGGATATCATACACCCACTAGTGCTCAACCACTAGGGCCACATCCATCTGTGCTCATCCACAGGGATGTCCACATATCTATATCACTGTGTCTCACAGGAGAACCACACTAACTAGTGCTCAGCCACTAGGATCACATTCACCTGTGCTCAGTCACTAGGATCACGTTCACCTATGCTCAGCCACATGCACGTCCAACTCAATAGAACTTCTTTCTTACTGCATTACACAGGAGAATGATCTGGAGTATCACATCATATCAAATCTATGCTCAGAGGAGGCTAAAACATAGTTTCATATATGTCTTAGAACGATGCACCCAACTCGTGGGATTTTCCACACGTTCACCTGTGCTCATCCACAAGCATGGCCAACTCAGTAGATCTTCTTTCTCACTGCGTTACACAGGATAATCGTCTGGAGTATCATCTGAACTCTATGCACATAGGAGAACAGTAAACTTATCACATAGGCTCCTTCACCCCTCACAGGGGTACACAACATTCCATCTCCATCTCAGAGAGGAACCACACACCCAACTCATGGGATTCCTCACCCCACACAGGGGAACACAACATTCCTTCTCCATTTCAGAGAGGAACCACACACCTAGCTCATGGGCACACCCAACTCATGGGATTTATCTCAGGTCGACTAATTCAGTTTGTGTCTTGGAGTATGTCTCATGTAGCTATAATAATCAACATGTTTGACAATTTATCACCTTGTAATATCATATTTTTTATTGTTGGCATGTATTAAATAAGAGTGTGTAAATGTTGCAAATATGCTAGTGTGGATTCCTAGTGTGGAGCTCAATGACAAGGTCTAATGGATAGGCATGTATGATGTAAATATACATATATGGACCATGTTCTAGGATTTTCATGGTTAATTAAAGCTACGTGGGGCAAAATTTGGAAACTTGTATCATGGATACTTGTCTCGTGACTAATATTGTTGGTTGAGGATGCTACATATCTATTTTAGAGTCAGAAGTTGGAATCATTTTTTATGTAGGAGTCTCAATAAATACTAGTGGAGGTATTCAACAAATTGATTACTCATTATGTAATATCATATTCTTTCCTTCAGTTCACAATAAATAATAAGAAAGAGTTTGATTTTAAAAGGGTGGAGTGCAAATGAAATTAAACATACAATTGTTTCATATAGAAATATGAAACTTGTAAATGGATAATTAAATTTATATCATATTAAAGTTAAAGTTACATGAGGAAATGTCACAAGGGAAATATACAAAAGTGTTGGAGAAGGCATGGAAAGGTAAGGTCTAGGTCTCGGTATAGGTCACGGTCTAGGCCTATATCTAGGTATAGTTGAAGGTCATTGTATAGGTCTACATATAGGTCTAGGTCATGGTGTAGGTCATGTTCTAGCTCGTGTTCATGGTCTAGGTCTAGGTTTGGGTATCGATCATGCTCAATTTATGACATATAAAGGGAAGATATGGAAAGACGAGGCATGACAAGACAAGGAATGGAAATACAAGGATATAGATGACATGTCAAGGAAAGGCAAAGAAATGAAAGTCTTTACATGGAATGACAAGTCAAGGAAAATAAAGGATAGACATAATTCCCTAACAACAACAATGAACCACAAAATACAATAATACCATAACAACCATAATGCGAAGGAAAAATTTCAACCAATCATAAATCTGAAATATTTGTTCAATTATTCCTTTTACACATTAAGAATTTTCCAATGGCATCATTTGTATCAACTTTCTAGTTCATATTACATATGTTTGATAATTTATCACCTTTTCATATCCTATTTTTGATTGTTGGCATGTATTAAATAAGATTATGTAAATATTGTAAATATGCTAGTATGGATTCTCAGTGTGGAGTTCAAAGCCAAGGCCCAATGGCTAGGAATGTATGATACAAATATACATATATGGACCATGTATTAGGCTTGTTATGGTGAATTAAAGTTATGTGGGTCAGAATTTGGAAATGTGTATCATGGCTACCCATCTCATGACTAAGATTATTGGGTGAGGATTCTACACATCTATTCTAGAGTAATGATTTGTAATCATTTTTTATATAGGAGTCTCAATAAGTTCTAGTGGAGGTATTCCAAAAAATAATTTATTACTCACTATGTAATATCATATTATTTCCTTCACTTCAGAAAAAAATAATAAGAAAGAGTTTGAGTTTCAAAGGGTGGAGTGAAAATGAAATTAAACATACAACTTCTTCTTATATAAATATGAAACTTGTAAGTGGCTAGTTAAATTTATATCGTATTAAAGCTAAATTTAAATGAGGAAAAGTCACAAGGGAAATATACAAAAGTTTTGGATAAGTATACTTGCACATTAATGTTGTGAACATTTCATGTTAAGATGAACATAAATTGTAAGGAAAGGCATGGGAATACAAGGTTAGACAAGGAAATGCAAGGCATGGAAAGTTAAGGCCTAGTTCTCGGTCTAGGTCTACATCTAGGTGTAGGTCAAGGTCATTGTCTAGGTCTACATGTAGGTCTAGGTCATGATGTAGGTCATGGTCATGTTGTAGGAGTAGGTATAGTTATAGGGCATGGTCAAGGTATGTAATGGAAAGGGAATACGTGGAAATACAAGGCATGGCAAGTCAAGGAAAGGAAAGAAAACCCAAGGCAAGATAGTGCAAGGAAATAAAAGGATAGAAATGTCATTGTCTTTCCTTTCCTTGACTTGCCTTGCCATGCCTTGTCTTTCCATTCCTTACCTTTCCATGCCATACCTTGAGCATTCCCTATAACTAAACCTACACCTACACCATGACCATGACCTAGAACATGACCTGCACCATAACCTAGACCTACACATAGACCTAGATAATGACCTTGACCTATACCTAGATGTATACCTAGACCGAGAACTAGGCCTTACCTTGCCATGCCTTGCCTTTCCTTGTCTTACCTTACCTTGTATTCCCATGACGTGTCTTATAATTTCTATTCAACTTAACATGAAATGTTGACAACATTAATGTGCAACTATAGTTCTCCAACACTTTTGTATATTTCCATTGTGTCTTTTCCTGATGTAAATTAAAATTTAATATGATACAACTTTAATCTGCCATTTATAGGTTTCATATTTCTATAGGAAGAATTTGTATGTTTACTTTCATTTGCACTCCGCCCTTTGAAACTCAAACTCTTTCTTATTATTTGTTGTGAAGTGAAGGAAATAATATGATATTACATAGTGAGTAATAAATCTTTTGAATACCCTCGGATGGGGTGACATGCGTCCAGGATGGCGAGGGGAGGTGGCAAGGGGAGGTGGCGAGGGGAGGCAGGGGGCCTTTAATACCCGTCCTCCCCACACACTCCGTGATTCATTTTGTGCGTCGGCTCCATCCATCTCCGTAACCTGATGCAACTCAGCACGAGCGCCATCGGTCCGGCCAGCCAAAGCATTAAGCTCGTGGATTTAATGGCGTTTATTGTGGTTTATTTGCCCATCAACCTTCTCGAGGGCTCCATTGTGCTCGAACAGTCTTCTGCGCAGCGAGGCTGCCACCTAGTTCCCGACGACTTGGCTCTCACCTCCGTTCCAACTATGCCGCGTTTGAGGGGGCGACCACGCAGAGGGGCTGGCTGGTATGCAGCCGCCTCCAGACGGAAAATACACAGAGAATTCCAGAGCGCAGTAACTCTAGTCAGACGGCATCGACGGCAGGCAATTCAGGCAGCAGATTCACCTCCTGGCACAATCGTGGAAGAGGATTCGAGCATTCAGCTCCCACCAGATTTTTTGGACAAGAAAATGGTCACCTTCCCGGATGATTGGGACCCCAATGCCCGTGTCTTCCGCTCTGGAATTACTCCCCCGGCAGGACCTCTTCCGACTCCTGCGCTAAAGCCTCCTCGGACCCAGGCCCAGAACCCTGCATCATAGAAGAGGAGCAGTGGATGGACGCCGGTGCAGCCCAGGATGCAGAATGTCTGGGACATGATGACAAGCAGATGAGTCCGCCCTCGCCACCTCTTTTGCTCCCGGAGCAGTTGCAGCTTATATTTGAAGTCAGAAGCCTAGTTGAAGACCAAATCTTCCGAGCGGTCTGTGCAAGCCAGCGCCTGGACATGCTGTATGCAACTTACTCCAACGACTCGCCCAAGCGACTATGTCCTACCTGTGCACAGCCATTTTCCATTCCAGTTCGTGCAACAGAAACGCAGGACGACAAGGCGAGCCCAGGATAAAAGGTCTTAGAGTCTACATGCTTTTCTTTATGTTTGCTGTTGTATTTTCTCAGGACAGTAGTCCTCTAGTTGTTAGTCTGGATAGCCTTAGAAACTCCATTATCAAACTGTTGTTAGTTAAGAATATACCCCCTGGTTTCCTACGGGCAGGGTGGCTCTATGTTCTCCATAATTTTTGGACCTGTTACAGTGTGATAGCCAGGTGTCCTGGTTTCCTTCACAGGCAGGACACCTGGCTCCTATCTGCCATGTATCATCTTTTTGAATGAAGCTTTCATAGGAAGGTCCCACTTTTACTTAAAAAAAAAATAAAATCTTTTGAATACCTCCACTAACACTTCTTGAGACTTCTCTATAAAAAATGATTACAACTTATTACTTAGAATAGATGTGTAGAATTCTCACCTGAAAATCTTAGTCATGAGACTGGTAGCCATGATACAGGTTTCCAAATTCTATCCCACATAGCTTTAATTCACCATGACAAGCCTAATACATGGTCCATATATGTGTATTTGTATCATACATGCCTAGCCATTGGGCCCTAGCTTTGAGATCCACACTAGGAATCCATAATAGCATATTTACAACATTTACATACTCTTATTTAATACATGCCAACAATAAAAAATAGGATATGAAAAGGTGATAAATTGTCAAACATATGTAATATGCACTAGCAAGATGATACGAATGGTGTCATTGAAAAATTCTTATTGTGTAAAAAGAATAATTGAACAAATATTTTATATTTATGATTGATTGGAATTTTGGCTTAATTTTATGGTTGTCATGGTATTCTTGTATTTTGTGGTTCATTTTGTTGTTAGAGAACTATGTCTATCCTTTCCTTTCCTTGCCTTTCCATGCCATGTATAGCCTTGAATTTATTTGCCTTGCCTTTCCATTCCATCTCTAGCATTGCTTTCTTTCCATGCCTTCTCTTTGCATGTCTTCCCTTGCCATGTCATACCTTCAGTATGAATTAGACCCAGACTTATACCTAGATAAGTATAATAGGAAATAGGGGTTGTTCTTTTTCATGGAACCTGCCTGCATTTTGAGGAATGCATGGATGTTTGTGTTCTTAGTAATACACATGCATTGTTTAGAATTAAAAAAAAATGGGCGAGAATGACCACTTTATATCTTGGTATCCTTGGATTTAAGTTTAGGATGAAAAACCTAATGGTTCAGTATACAAATAGATAAAAACCTCCATTTTTATGAATACTTCTCTCTGTCCCTTTTTTTTACGTTATTTTTATAAATTGTCGATGAAACTCAAGACATAGACATAGTCGACTCTTATATGAAGCCTCTCATTCTGAGGAGATGTCGAGTGTGAGAGTCGAGGACCTGTCCAATTCGCTCCACAACTATAAAGAATGGTTGCCAATGATAGCGACCCACACCAAGATATTGAACGACGGAATAAACGAATTGAATGATGTGAATCGAAGTCATTTATTGGGAAGCAGTTCCATATTTTTTTCTCTCAGGAAAACTTTTGTGTAATGAAAACATAATGTATTGTAAAGATTTGTTTTCGTTTAGCGGGTCATAGCAATGTTTACAGTAGATACTCGGGACTAAATTAAAACGTAGTGTAACAATTATATAACACGATAGGATTTGGATTTTTCTGATATTTTAAGATAATTATTTTTCTTATCATTTTTGCTCACAATCCTCTTAAAAATTAAAAATAATTACTCCATTCCAAATCCTCTTAAAAATTAAAAATAATTACTCCATTCCAAATTGTTGAGATTGCATAAGATAGGTGTAGTAGAGGTTTTATAAGATAGGTGTAGTAGAGGTTAAAAATTAAAAATAATTACTCCATTTCAAATTGTTGAGATTGCATAAGATAGGTGTAGTAGAGGTTTTATAAGATAGGTGTAGTAGAGGTTTTAGAGAGCAATTATTGAAATTGCTTAACATAGGTGTAATAGAGGTTTTAGAGGATGTTGAATGCATTTTTTAATAAAAATGCAAATTCAGTAATGAAAAATTGTAATTAAGTCTAAATCTTACAATATTTAATCTTTTTTTTATCTTTTATTTTGTACTTGTTTAAGATGTTAAACCATACTTTTCTATAATAGTCAAACTGATTTTATACCTAGTTAGGTTTAGACATTTTAATTTTTTTGGTGATGCATAGGGTTTTGATATATACTATCTGTATGAGCAACTTAAAATTTTAAAAATCCATTATTTGGGTTTTTAAAATTTTCCATTTAAAAGAGAATTTCTTAAAATTTCTCTTAAGTAATTGGTTTGATAGACCTTTTCTTTTCAAAAAGTTTCCTCTCAAAATATAATAAAATATCCAGTAAATAAAAAAATATAATATCTGATTTAATTTAAAGTTGAAGAAAAAATAGAAATATCTATATATTTCTTTAATTTTAATTAAAAAAATTATGAAACTTGAAAGTAGGGAGTGTTCTATCTCTTCTATGTTCTATTAGATATGAGAAAGATCTACAAAAAGTTAGAAGAGATTTTCTTTGTTTTTGATGTATAAAGTTACAATAAATCAACAACTAAAACTTGAGATTACAATATTTATGTATTCTAATTTATTTTTTAGTTTTTAGGTTTCATCTATCACACTATCAATATTTCTACATGCATTTGTGACAAATTTGGGATGGATGTATATGTTCTAATTGATAATTAAATTCTTTAATTTTAATTAAAAAAATTATGAAACTTGAAAGTAGGGAGTGTTCTATCTCTTCTATGTTCTATTAGATATGAGAAAGATCTACAAAAAGTTAGAAGAGATTTTCTTTGTTTTTGATGTATAAAGTTACAATAAATCAACAACTAAAACTTGAGATTACAATATTTATGTATTCTAATTTATTTTTTAGTTTTTAGGTTTTATCTATCACACTATCAATATTTCTACATGCATTTGTGACAAATTTGGGATGGATGTATATGTTCTTATTGATAATTAAATTAAATGATAAGAGATTTTATTGAGCACTTCTATACAACTCTATGGATACAAATCTTGTCCATGAATTTAAGTTTGTAAGCACCCTTTTTATTTAGAGGAATTAACTTGACCATTGACCATATATATCAAGTGTGCATCTTCTCGAGTATGTGAAGCATCATCTTAGATATCATGACAATAAGTTTGAAAACATCCTCTCTATTTAGAAACCTTTCAGTTAATATCATAACATTATGATCATATATCATTCTAAAACTGCCTTTGTATTTTTTTCTATTATCTTTTTAATTAATATCATAATATCATCATGATAGGTCATGTTAAAGATACCTTAATTTTTTTTCTATTAAAAAATTCCATTCAACACTTAATGAGTTTGGAGAACATTTAGAAATAGAAATCTTCCAAGTTCTCAATTTGAACTTGGAGATACATTAATAAGAATTGATAACTTATGTAGAAGTACATACTTGGAGATACATTAATAAGATTTGATAACTTATGAAGAAGTACACGTGCTTATTGATCAGGTCATGTAGAATTTGTGACTTGATCCAAGATGTTAGGTGTCCCAAAATATTCTTCACACTAACAAGATTTGTATAAATTAATATCACATACTTTCCTTACAAGTCTATGGAAAGTAAGGAAATAGAGAAGTCAAAATCTAGTTTACAATCCTTATATTGTATTATGTTATGGGCATTTGAAAAAAACAATGTTTTCAGAAGATATTTAAATATTTTTTTATTGATATGTGTATACTTTCAATCAATGCATACTTTCAATTAATCCATATTTGATAAAAAATTTAGACTATGGTAAACAAATATTTCAATATGATCTAATTATGGGCTATGGATATCCTTTGAATTGTGTTGAGAGCTAGACAATGAGAAATAAGGGATCATTCCTTTGAAATAAGGGTGCAAAAATGGTGTGTTCTAGCACCATGGGAGATATATAGAATGCAACATGTCAAAATTTAGGTCTATGAAAGTAGAAAAAATATATATAAGAGTCTCTGGTTTCTAATCTAAACATTGTTATTCTCTATATCACCAGATAAACAAAAATAAAAATAAAAAACTTTGTAATATTGGATATTTTCATTACTCAACAAAATTTCACCTAAACCCTAAAATAAGAGACTAATTCCTGAGAAAAATAGATAATAGGATCACAGTTGGGTTGCGAGGTAATACTCTATGAAGCTAGCCTTGTTTTCCAAGTCCTATTGTGGGTTCACTCATTCACTAACCGAGTAGTGTTCATCTTGACTAGTAGAGACATCTTCACTAAGTATCTCAAGTTCGTGCACAAGGTTCTCAAGAGGTAAGAGGTTTTGATGGTTGTGAGGTAAACAATGTCTTCTTTATGTTGAGAAAAATTGTATGTGTGCTAGGAAATTCTTGAAAAAACTATGTAAACATATTGCATGTAGAACTATGATAGGCCTTGTAGATAGGACAATTCTCTCTCACATATATTTATAAAATTATAAATATTCTCGACCCTTTCAGGATGGGAGATTTACAATATGATATATTTATGGTCATTACAACTTACTTTGATTTGAATCAATCTCTCTTTGTGATCAATTATTTTTCCTACCATCTTTGCCTCTATGAGGTAAGTTGTAATAATTTGTGATTTATTTTTTAATTCTTCTTTTACTATTTCTATCTTATCCTCCTCTTGTTGTTCTTTTATACCAAAAATTATGAGGTTCAAGGATATTTTGTTATGCTTATGGTCCAATTCAATTAACTTATTCATTTCCTCTTTGATGAGTTTGTTATCCAATTTGTTTTATAGATTACGAGGGTCAAATTGCTGGTTATATTTTCTTCTAGCTCTTTAATCCTATCCCTCAATTTGCTATTTTCTTCAACCTATCCTTCTTGGGTTGATTGTTTATGTTTTTCCATTTCCTTAATCTTATCCTCATTGTCTGAAATTATCTGTTGAACCCTAAGAATCTATCATCTATTTGAGTTTGAATGATATCTTTGAAGAGTGTAAGTTTTTTATCAAGCATGTCTCTAGCTCTATTTGGAGTTTTAGGTCTCTTTCTTGACTACTTTTTTCTAAAGATTTTAACTCTATTTGGATTTTGGCATCTCTCTCCTTTCTTTTTTTCTAATGATTTCATATAATGGTAAGGATCTCTAGGGTAATTTTGGGGGGCATGTGCTCATATTGAAAATAATAGAAAAAGCATAAAAATTATTATTTTGGATTGACTTTAAAAATGGAAAATATATTTTTTAATTGATAATAATAATATTAATTATTTTCTCAAAAATCAACTTTTACTTTTATATATATATATATATATATATATATATATATATATATATATATATAATTTTCACACGTTACTACATTATAAATATATTTTAAATTAAAATTAAGTCAAAGTAAAAAATGACACATGATTTCACATGTCGAGCTTTTAAAGAAGCCAGAACTAAAAATTATTCAATATTGCATAGTGCATTCTGAAAAACGGATAGAGAAGTATGGTAAAAATAAGTAAAAATAGCAGAGAAGTATTATTCCAATTCAAAACATGAGAAATATAATGTTAGAAATAGTAGAGAATTATTATTCCTATTGGCATAGATATAAAGTTAGAAATAAAATTTTACATAAATATCATTCTCAAGTGGGGAAAAATAATGCCTAAAAGAAACTAAGTAAAATATGTTTTTATAACCATCATATTTAGTGAGAGAACATATAATATAAATACTTGAATGGTTTAATAAATTTTTGATAACTAAATTAAAATATGTTGCATGTGTGCATTTTTTAATTCTAGATATCATCTAAGGTTATTTCTACCCATATATTGAATCATAATTAGTTATGAAAATGAAATAAAATAGAAAGAAACTTTTATTATCATCACTAAGTACTAGTAAAAATAAAACCATGTCATTGGTGTTAGTAGGAACTAATTTTACACTAATTGCTAGTAAGCTAAATTATATATATCTTCTCCAAACATGAAAGATCTAGATATTCCTAGATTTATCTTATAGAAACCTTAAAAACACTAAACTAGTGCAAAAATATAGATGCATATGATACAAACAACAATGATATTTGAAATTTTATTATCTAATTAGTCATTGCATGTAAGTGAAAAAATTACAAATGTGCCTCTTCTTCTCTTTTGGAGGACACATGAATATTTCATTTTTTCATAGCATTCATAGGAAAATGTTCCTACAATGTTCGTTCCTTCTACATTTATGGTACATGACATTGGGTGTGTCTCTTCATGATTCATTTTCCATTGCTAAGAATCTATCATAACCAATAACATGTTCTCCTTAAATTATTCCCTCAAGAAAATTGGAACAAAAAAGACTGCTAACATTTTTCTTTTCCACATAGAAAGGGAGAGGCACTAGGGGCTTGAAGGAAAGAAAGATGAAATCTAGGCTACCAAACCAGGGTATGACACTAGTGAAGTAGATTATTTGTAGCTTGTGGTAATGCACCAAGTCAAAAAATTAATCACGATTTCTATGATTAAGGATCTTTAATAAAATTTCTTTCCTAAATAGTCTAATCTTTACTAAAATTTATTTTTTAAATAGTCTAATATTAGTTCATTTCTCCCTTGAAATTCATGACCCATGTATAGATTATTGAAATTGAAAATCATGGTTCATAGATAGTTGATTGAAGTTGAATTTTAAATTTTTTATTAACATTAGTGGGAGCCAAAATAAATTATATATGAAAAAATAAATGTTATCTCACATGATTGATGTTTATAAAATTTTATTGAAATTATTAAAAATACTTAATATAATTACCAATGACTTAATTTTGAGGGTTAACTCAAGAGTTCATGAGCCATATGTCATATTTATTATTTAAAATTCGAGAGATTACCTATTCTATTTTCTTGAAAGGATAAAACTCCATAATCAAGACCAATGATTTACCTCATTTATTGAAAAGATTTTATATTATCAATAATTTAGAAAAAATTTGTAGGTAAATATGTAACATTTTCCCCTTAAAATTGGATAGATCACATGTTATATTTTCTTAAAGGGATAAAACTCCATAATCAAGATTAGCAATTTTCCCATTTATTTAAAGGCTTTTATATTCAGAATAATTTATCAAGAAATTATTAGTAAATAAATTTAAGTGGGTAACCGTAAATGTGTGAGCACATCACAAGGAGAAGTTCATTGTTAACCCAATTTGCAGCCCAATTTGCGTCCATCTTTAAAGCTTATGGTGAATGTGTGTTATGAAATCCAACATTATAAAATTCTATAGAAAACCACAAATAAGGTGTTCCCTTTTTCTTGGATAGTTGTGAATAAATACAATGCAAGATGGATATAATGAGAGAAACCTATTAGAGAAATCTGTATGAGAAACCTACATGGTAAGAGATTTAAAAATAAATTAGCATCAATATTACATAATATTGAACATAAATATGTTCTTCTCAGTAATAGAAAACCACAAATAAGGTGTTCCCTTTTTCTTAGATAGTTGTGAATAAGTACAATGCAAGATGGATATAACGAGAGAAACCTATATGAAAAACCTACATAATAAGAGATTTAAAAATAAATTAGCATCAATATTACATAATATTGAACATAAATATGTTCTCCTTAGTGTAGGGAGACGCCTAATTGTTGGTTATGATTATAAATATTTTCTTAACATGCAACATTATTGGGTAGCTTAATCCACTTTTGTAGATGTGAGTATGACTTGCTATTTTAGTTTTAATGAGTATTCACTTTACATACTAAAATATTTATTGAAGTGTTTCTTTTATTTGGAAATCATTTATCAAATGTGAACATTCTAAAATTTTAATATGGAATTACCTTTATGAAATTAACTTATCATAAATTGAAGGTGGATTTGACAACACCAGTGGAAATACAAGGAAAATGTCTTAGATTTCTCTATAGTAAAATCCAATATTTACATTTGCCACTTAAAATTTTATGGTATAGGATTTATATGTATGAATAATATTCTTCCATTTGTGGAAAGTTAAATATATTCCATGTATGTTTTCTTATGCGGTTAAATACATTTGATTGAATAAATATGTTAAAAAATACATTTGATTGAATAAATATGTTAAGAAGAAGAATTTAGTTATGTCCTTACTCATTAAAGCATTATATTTGGTAGAGGAAGTTCAAAGTTTAGATGTGTGACCTTGTAGATGTAAGTTTTAAACCTGTGAAGTAAAGCAATGCATATAGACTCTTAAGCAATACATAAATTAATCAATGGTTCATACACATAGTACACAGAGATTTTATACCGGAAACCCTCAATCGGGAAAACCTTTCTTATTTTCATTATATCGAATTTCACCATTCGCCATACAATATATACAATGTTTTTAGGTATTCCATAAATACCAAAACCCTAATCCCTTAATCTAGGATTAATTTACAAATCCACTAAAAATAGCAAAAACCGCAAAAAAAAAAAAATCGGGGCGCATACATACCTACCAGAAGGGGGGCATACCTACCTCCCCCGCCCCCCTAGGAAAGCGTCCCGACGCACACGAAAGAGCTATAGGTGAAGGGATCGTCAGACACAGTTGTCGTATCTGACGCACCCACACACACACACATGAAAAGAATATAACACATACCCAACATTCTCCCACTTGTTGTTTTCTTTGCATCCAGGGGTCCAGGGGATTATATAGTCAACAATCTAGGGCAGCAATGCCCATTGTTACTCTACACCAGGAGAACTTTTCTGTGCTCACATACTTTGTCAATGAATCTGCAACATTCTTCAAAGTGTCAACCTTTTCTAGTAACACCTTCTTTTCCTCAACCACGTCTCTCACAAAGTGATACTGAACATCAATATGCTTTGTCTTTGAATGATAAACTAGGTTCTTTGCCAGGAATATTGCACTCTGACTGTCACAGTCTAATCTCACTGCTTGTTGTACCAACCCAATACCTGAACACAATCTTTGTAACCATACTGCTTCCTTTCTTGCATGAGTGGCTGCCATGTATTCAACTTCTGTAGTTGAGAGTGACACTATAGCCTGTCTTTTTCTCATCCAACTGATTTCTCCTCCAAAAAGGTTAAACACATACCCACTTGTAGATCTTCTGCGATCCAAATCTCCAGCCCAGTCTGCATCAACAAAGCCATGTATGTCCACCACTATGTCCAATCCCGGTCTTCCTTGGTAGCACAATCCATAACTGGTGGTGCCACGAAGATACCTGAAGACCCTTTTTACTACTGTCCAATGCTTCTTCCCTGGTTTTGACATATACCTGCTCAAAACTCCCACTGCATGTGCAATGTCTGGTCTAGTACAAACCATTGCATACATCAAACTGCCAGCTGCACTGGCATATGGAACATGGGACATGTCCTCTTCTTCTTCATGTGTCTCGGGACACTGATCTGCAGATAACTTTACACCTATAGGAATAGGAACCTTGACTGATTTACTTCCATGCATATTAAACCTCTGCAATTTCATTTCAACATATTTTCTTTGATTCAACTAGAGTTTCATGTTTGCACAATCTCTTTTAATCTCCATTCCCATAATGAAGTTAGCAGCACCGAGATCCTTCATGTCAAATTTTGAGGATAGTTGGGATTTCACCTCCTTGATAACATCCATGTTATTTCCTACCAACAACATGTCATCAACATACAACACTACATAAATGAAGTGATTACCAACCTGCTTGGAATATACACAGTGATCAACCCTGCTTCTTACAAA
>ML783175.1:8107-23474 GCA_009831015.1 Picea engelmannii
ATCGCGACCGGCGATTTCCCGAATCAACGGGAGCCGTCGATCATCGGAGGGACACGTGGCATCAGATCTCGGATATCGGGGTTTGGCATTTCGGGGTTTTCGACCACAAGGAAACTTGCATCGTGGATCCGCGATCCGCGAAACCCCGAAGAGGACGTGGCAAGGTGGGTCCACAAGACATAGTGGGAAATAGGTGTCAAGGCGTTAGGCCTCACCATGAGATGCTGACAGGTGGCGTGCTGTCGGAGTTTCGGGGTTCGAGGTTTTGTGTTGCATGAAACGCTCGGCACCACAACCTCCGATTCCCCGATATCGAAATCTCCGAAGAAAAGAGTGTTGACCCTTGACCATCGGACTTCAGGACTTGGAAGGTCCTGTGCATGGTGCAACAGGGCTCGCGAACTCCCGATCGGCGAAAACCTGATTTCCACAGGTATGTGGGTCCAAGCCATTAAACATCGCAAGTAGCGAAACCCCGATGGAAAGAGTTCCGAAGGCCGATGAGGGTGGATGTTATTGTCTCAATTAGGAGTTAATTTGCTTATGTTTAAATATGATGTTTAGAAATTTTGGGTTGTTACATGGTTGGATTATCCTTTTCATATCTTTAATACAGTGATATATTTCTTTCCCATAAAATTGGTCTTATTTTATTTTATGACTCCTTGATCACATACATAGGTTTTGTTGAGTATACGTTGTTTCTTTCACTTACTTGGCTTGTGTCTTTTTCACAGGTTCAACATCTCATAAGCCTTAGAATGAAGTGAGGATGACACTAGAAAGGACAAACAATATTTAAAAGGTATGGCATTTATCTCTTGTTAGTTAGTATGCTTGATAATTAAAACTTAGGGAAAGTTTTATATTTTTATTGTTTTGTTCTAGTTTCAGGGTGAAACTAGGGAGATCTGTTTGTGTTCGAACTTACCAATATATCCGATAACAATATGTGATGAATTATATTATGTACCCTAGGATCTGGGTGAGACAAGTGTTTGAAAAAACATTCAATACCTTCAATTTAACCAACAACAATATAACAAAGAGAATATTTGTCCTTGATCCTTTCTAAATGGGTTGTTGCGACTTCTCAATCAGAGATACATCATGAATATCATCAAAATTATCATCTATTGGAGAAAAGATGTCCTGGATCAATATATTTATACCATCATTCTCAAATGTACCATTATCTATGTCATCTTCTTCCATGTGACTAACTTGATCTCCAATATTCCCTCCATCTCCCTCATCGTGTACACCAATATTTCTAATACTACTTGGCACATTCCCAAGATCACAATTAGGATTCCCTTTCTTTATAATTACAATAAATCAAATGATATATTTTTTATGTAATGAATATTGAAAGGATAGAAATTTCTACGAATACAATCAATACATATGTAGTTAGACTTGTATGTTGAGTCATTGCCCAAGTCCTAGAATCTCAGAAACTCGAAGTACTTGTAAGTCTCCCACACCTATGATTGATTTCAAATGCATGGAAGATATATTGATAGCTTTTGATTTGAAATTGAGTGTGTGTGTTTGTATTATAGCCAACAATGTTTTTAATTTTTCTTTCAAAATTTCCCTAACTCATTCTCACAATCATTTTTTTTTCCAAGATACAAAGCCCGATCGAGAAAACCCTTGAGTACTTCCCCTCATTTAGGGGATGGAAAGTTTTCAATAATTCTAAAAAATACAAAGTCCATTGTTAAAAAATGATACAAATATACTTTAGTGTTCTTATAAAAATGCATGCCATGTTTTGTAGAAGTTTTATTTTTAATGAATAATATCTTATCTATACATATTAATTTACTTTTCTTATAAAAAGTGTTTTATAGAAAAATATACCAATATAACCCTAAATCATTTTAAAAAAATTCACTTGCCTTCCAAGGGTTTCCTTAGCGTGAGCATGCATTCCATGGAATCCAATCCCTAGTGTCCATTCATGTTAGCATGCAGTCATCAAAATATATTTCAAATTTGAACTCGTAAAACCATGGTTGTAATTGAAACAAGGACATCCTTTACTATGGGTGCATCAGTTGAAATGGGTAGTTCCCAGGATGAAAAGTTCAATGTCAACAAATTCCAGGAGTGTTGTATCATGTTGTCATTGATGTCAAAGGGTTGATGTATTGTCATAGCAATGTGTTTTGTATCATAGATGTATTAATTGATGGATTATGTTATCATTGATGTAATTTATGTCAAAGGATTGGTGCAATTGATGTTAAGTGGTGTCATAGTGATGTGTTGGTTGATAGGAAGAAGTTGTATCATTGATGTCATGTCATGGCTGATAGGAAGTACCAAATGAATGAAGTTCAAAGTGGCCCCCTTATGGTGAAATACCTCATGGGAAGACGCTTTGTGAAGTCCAAATGGTTAAGTGGTTGAGTCATCTTAGATGTGTGGTTAAGGAACCCAAGGATTGGTTGTGGAATAATGTAATAAAGATCAGTGAATTTGTAAGTGAGATTATTCTAGATGGGTAGTGCTTGTCATGCTATTTTTGGTGATATGTGGAACATTACATAACTCCTCACGGTTAGAGAGTTATGGTCTTGTGAAGTTGGAGAACCCTCATGTGTTATATCGAAGCCCCTAGAAGATCAAAGAAGTCAAATTATTATAGAATATCCTAGAAGAAAGTTGACTAGTCATGGGTTAAGTGGTTGCAATAAGAAATTAATTAAAAATAAATTAGTTGCAACTAGAAGTGGAGAGTTTACTATTTGTGGATAAAGTGGTTATAAGTGGACAAGTGGTTAGAAGTGGGTTAGCCCTAAAAGAAGGAAGTTGGTTAGATGATAATCCCTAGAAGAAGTTACTTGGAGAAGTATAAATAAGAGATCAAGGATCTCTTATGTATGAATCTCTGGATCATATTGAAGATCTATTTTTGGTGAAAGATTCATTGTAGGTACTCATGGACGCATCATAAGTTTCGTAAGTATGAGGTTTTGACAATGAAAGTTTTGGCGGTTCAGAAACCCTTAGTTTTATGAAGTAGTACACGTGATGCAGTGGGTTGAGGCACGTACATACATGGGATGAACAAGGCTAGGGCACATATAATTGAAAAGGCCAAGAAAATGTTGAGTATATGCTAATGTCAGGTTCATGAAGTATGAAGCAAGTTCCAGATCAACATTTTATAGGTTCAAATCTACTACAAAGGTTCTGGTATGGGTACACATTGTATTGATGTTCACATTTTATCATGGTAAGGTGAATGCTTAAGACATTCTTTGTATTGTTGTATTGATGTCTGAATATGGTAGTTGGTTGGTTGAGTAGTTCAATTCTGACATGATTGAGAGATATTTATGATCTATGATGGTGTATGCATGAGTAACATGCATAGGTTTTTGGATGGTGTATATTTTTTTGTGGATGGTATAGGTTGGGAAGTGACATGCTAGTTGCACTGACAGGTCACAAGTAGATGTGATAGAGAAAACATGTGTCTGAAGGGCCATAAGTTTGAAGTTTCAGAAACCCTAGTTTCTAAAGGTGTATGCAGGCTGATAGAAGGAAGAATGCATACATTTGTGTGCTACAATATAGGCATGTCATGTACATACGTGTGCTGTATTATAGACAGGTCACGTACCTATTGACAGATTGGATTCTGTCTACAAGATGGGTCTTGTACTTGAGGATTGGATTCCTCTTCTCAGTTGGTGCTGAGATCTGTAGGATGAGTCTTGCAATGAGAGTTGGTGCTCTCTTTGAGTTGATGCTCATTTCAGTTGGTGCCGATAAACCCCAAGGATTGTAGTTAGTAATACAAAATAAACTTATACATACATCTTGTGTTCTTTATGGTGATGGTTTATTGATGATGTATGCTGTTGAGATATGTTTACATACAAACAATTAGTTGTAGCAATGAATAATGAGTATATGATGATTTCTAACTAAGGTGTTTTGTTATGGTCATTTTTTTAAGCACACTTGTGTGCAAGTGATCCGGTTATGGTACATGGTGATTGAGTTTCAATTATGGATTATACATGATGACATTGCTATGGTGTGATTTATTGTTTTCTATATATATGTATTGACAAATGCTATTGACGAGTTTACCTGAGTGTGTAGGAGACATGACAAATTATGGATGTTGATGGTATCAATGGACCTCCTTGCACTCTATATTGAGTAAGGGAGTATATTATGTTTGGTTTGAATATTCATTTACGCATATGTGGCATATGATTGATTTAGTATGATTATGTATATTAATCAGTGATAATGTTTTGTCGATGGATGCAGGCTGATGATGCTTGCTAATCAGACTCACACAAGGAGTAAAGGGATCATGCACAAAAACCAGATATTGAGGGAGAGGTGTGGCCGTGTACCTGTCACCGCCTACTGGCACTCCTGTCGTGGCTCAAATTTTAGGTTAACGATTACGTAGTTTGAGAGGTCCATGATGTTGTAAGGGCGGACTGAGACAATCACTTATAAGGGGTTAACAATAAGGCAAAATCCTTATTACTTATAAGCCCTTAGTGTCTCACAAGGTCACCTGAGTGGAGTGTTGACTCCAAGGGTTGGACAAACTACCAAAACCAATGAAAGGTGAGTGGAACCCTTGGAGCATGGAGGTTCTTCTTGAAGGCCACGTTGCGTAATTTAAAAACTTGAGTCAATGAATCTAGGTGGCCTAGAAAACAATGAATTAAATTGACCTTGCCGGATCAAAATAATTAATTAAGGAGTGGATCTATTAATTATAAATCCCGATAAAAGTCAAAACCGAAGTCTAAATTTTAGTTAGGAGACTAAATCAAATTTATTAATTAAATTAAAAGAGTTGAGACAAATCAAATTAAGAATTAAATTAGTGAGAAAATTTAATGATGTGATAAAATGCACACATGTGCATGAAATTAATAATTTGGATTTTTAAATTAGAAGAAATAATAATAGGAGAGAATAGGAGAACACTTGGAAAAAAATCTTTAGACAACCTACCTCTAGTCTAACTAGAAGAAAAATCCTAATCAAACTCTAATTAAGATCTAGTTAAGAGACACTCATTTAATGAGAATCTAGAGAATAAAAGGACAACTAAGAGAGAAAATAGGAACACATGAGAGGATGTGAGGGAATTTGAATTTTTAATTAAAATAAAAACTTGTTTTTTTATTAAAATAAAAACTTGAGAATCTAGAGAATAAAAGGACAACTAAGAGAGAAAATAGGAACACATGAGAGGATGTGAGGGAATTTGAATTTTTAATTAAAATAAAAACTTGTTTTTTTATTAAAATAAAAACTTGTAATTACTTGAACAACTTGGGGAGAGAGTGGCAAGGGTGTGGGTGAATAATCCTAATTTAATTAATTAAAAAATTACTTAAATTGTGCATGTGGATATGTGTCAGTGAGGAAAATTATATAAAACAAATGGTCTAGATGGAAAATAGATCACACTTGTTATTGGTAAAGAAAAATATATAAAACAAATGGTCTAGATGGGAAATAAATCACACTTGTTATTGGTAAAGTTCTGCTGTTAAAATAATTTTAGAACTGTGTTTTACTTGTTAGAGTTGGGACACCAAGTTTGAGGATAGAGTGGTAGCTCTCCCTCGGGAGGAAAACTTGGTGCTATAGTATTTCTGGTTTTGTGCTTGGCCCCTTTGCGGCTTGGGGGGCTGAGGGAGAAGAAAAGTATCCCTAACGTTGGCTGAGAGGTACCGATGAAGTCTCTGCGATTAACAAGTGAGAGGACGAAAGGATAGCCAGTGGCCTAGAAACATCTCCAAGTCCAGATTTGTTAGTTACAATATTCTTATTTAAGATTTGAATTGTAATACGATTGGATTATATATATATATATATATATATATATAATTAATTTTTTTATTTTAATTGTGGTAACTGTATTAAAACTCTGATATCAAAATTTGCAAGTCAATAATGGTGGTGTAATATGGAATGATAATTTTTCTAGCATTATTACCAATGAAATTTTTTACTAAATGTATGAATTTCTATTTGCTGTTTTTCTTTTTTAACTACTTGGATTTTCATTGAATTGATTGCTACTATTTTGCATCCAAAATACACATTCCTCTCGAATACTACCTTGATCTACTCATTCACTGTGTAATTTCTTGATGATTCTGGAATTAAAATTTGTGGCAACTAATATAGATTCGAATTGATGCGACTCTGTGTGGAAAGAATATTTCATTACTGTGTAATCCTTCACAATTTTTCTGCGTAGTTATTGGCTACTATGGAAATTGGATTTCGTGGTAACATTTTTGACTTGAGATTCGATTGAATCTGGTTCGGATCACTGTGCAGTTAAATTCATAATGCCATTTCTTGATAGTCCCTCCTTACTACTATCTTGTCCTTTCTTAAAAAGCTTCCTCCTTGTAAGGAGCTTCCCACTTCTAATATTATCTTATTGAAAAGTTACTTTTCCATCTTAGAAAATTATTTTGAAGTGATGTGTTTCTTCCTTAATCTTCTCATGTTTTAGATGTGTAAGCCAGCTTATGGGACTTATTCTAAATTTTTAAATTGGGTTAATCCTCTTTAGTACCTTTAATATGGACTTGTAAAATAATTTAAAGTCCCTATATATATATATATACATTACTTGTTGTGAAGGGATCATATGTAGCCTTTGTATATGGATGGAAGGGTTGGTATAATCCTCCTTTATTGTTAATTTGTAGTTGATCTTCTATATAAATTTAAATGGATATAAGTGGGGAAGTATTATAATGTTATGTATGACGTAAAGAATTATTGATCTTCTTGATTTCTCAAGTTTATAACAATAGGTAAGGTAGCCAAATATTCTTATTGCTTAATACTCTCTCAAGTTAAAAAAAAATTGGATTTGCAGTAGCTTACATACTTAGTATTGTTTTATAATTAAATTTTTAGTCCTCAAGTAATGCCTATGAAGTTGATCTTATTTGGGGCCTTATTTGGGTTTATATTTTAAAATTAATTTACTTTTGCTTTTCTTTCAAAGGTTGAATTCTTATGGGATTCTTAGTTAGATTAGTAATTTACATTGAATTCTAGTTATAGTCAAAAGAGAAAGGGGCTTTCGGTTAAATGAAACATAGTTGGGTTATATGTAATTATTATTGGCTACATATGCTGGAAGAAAATGATAAATGATGGTTAACTTAAATGAAATTGACTGGTAAAATTCTAACGATGATTAGAAAATATTTCTAGCTGTCACATAGATTGTTGATATGCTCTCATGGCTTATAATTTCTTATGTATTTTCTCTTACTCAACTTTGCGCTTGTTTGATTGAATTATTGATTAAGATTCTAGTTACTCTATTGAATTATGAAGAATTGATGGTTGAATGATTGATAAATCTAGATGAAACTTTTGGCTTATGTTTGGATTAATGGGATTTAGACACTTCTTTGCTCCTTAGAACAATCACTGGTCCTGAGACCTTAAGTGGTCAAAATCAATCCGGTGAATCTTGGACTTGAGTGTTGATGATGTGTCCTGGATGTCCTAACCATGCAGGATAGGTTGGGCAGGTAGTGTCCTTATGTTATCTTTTGTGACATGGTCGATTGAATATTGTGATGATGCTTCAGTTGAGTGTGATGAATTAGTTGGTAATTATTAATGTATGTTATTGTTGGCTTTTCTTCATATGAGATATATCAATAATCAATATATTATTACAATAATGAGTGTTCCATATATAGGGAACATAAGGTGACCATCCATGAAAGGGTGCGTCCCTTGAATAATCAGATAACTATTTATTATTATCATTTACTTATTAGTTATTATCTTTAGAGAATGTTTTCCCGACGTTGTCCAAACATCAACACTCCCTCTCAACGAGGGAGACATTCTGCAACATGCCCACTCTTGTCTTTGAAGTATAAAAAAATCACCCTAGACCCATGACACTTATATTTCAGTCTTGGGAGACATCTCTCTCCCACCTGAACCGAGGAGAAAATCCTTCTGCGGCTCTCCCTCTGAGCCAATTAAATCTCTCTAAGATTAGGCTCACTTGGGTTCGCATGTAATAGCATAGCATCTTGAGTCTTTATCATTCCTTGTTAAATCACCATGACTAGGACAAAGACCACACCAAGATCTTTCACTACAAGCACACACCTATGAGTGAATGTCGGCTTGATGCTAACTGACACATGGAAAGCAGTTCAAGCACCTCGAGTCCATATTATTCCTTGTCATGATCAAGGAAGGACTATGTCTAGGCCCATTTACCACAAGTGCACCTTTGTGATAAATGTATCATATCTCCCTTAGTCTGCAGCCTAATATAGGAGAAGTTATGCTTGATGTTGAAACATCGACACTCCTTCTTAGCTAGGGAGGTATCTTTCCATAGTAGTACACAAATACTATCCAGAGACACGCAGTCTCTACCAGTGGTACAAAACCACCATAGTAGTAAAAGATTTGTCACACATGGCACTCCCATGTGGACTTCTAGAGGCTACTCCCTCTAGGAACACTTAGGGTCAACTCCCCATAGTGTGAGACATCAAGGGTCAACTCCCTTGACATGTCCTCATGTTCTTTGAACATGGGACGATGGGCTATAAGCCCAAATGTACTTATTCCTTCTCGAATAAGTGTTTCACTTATCCCTTCTCAGATAAGTGTCCTCAGAGATCAACTCAATTCAATTCACAGAGGAGTACAATTTGGAGAAATTTTATCACACATGGCACTCCATGTGGACTTCTAGAGGCTACACCCTCTAGAAACACTAGGGTCAACTCCCATAGTGTATGATGTCAAGGTTCAACTCCCTTGACATTTCCTCATGTGCTCTCCACATGGGACGTTGGGTTATAAGCCCAACTGCACTTATTCCTTCTCAAATAAGTGTTCCACATATCCCTTTTCAAATAAGTGTCCTCACAGATCAACTCAAATCAATTCATAGAGGAGTATGATCTAGAGAAAGTTTGTCACACATGGCACTCCATGTGGAATTCTAGAGGCTACATGCTCTAGAAACACTAAGGTCAACTCCCATAGTGTATGACATCAAGGGTCAAGTCCCTTGACATGTCCTCATGTGCTCTCCACATGGGACATTGGGTTATAAGCCCAACTACACTTATTCCTTCTCGAATAAGTGTTCCACTTATCCCTTCTCGGATAAGTGTCCTCACAGATCAACTCAAATCAATTCACAGAGGAGTACGATCTGGAGAAAGTTTGTCACACATGGCACTCCATGTGGACTTCTAGAGGCTACACCCTCTAGAAACACTAGGGTCAACTCCCATAGTGTATGACATCAAGGGTCAACTCCCTTGACATGTACTCATGTTCTCTCCACATGGGGCATTGGGTTATAAGCCCAACCACACTTATCCCTTCTCGAATAAATGCCCCACTTATCCCTTCTCCGATAAGTTTCATCACAAATAAAATCAACTCAGTCACAGAGGAGTACGATCTAGAGAATGTCTCAGGAAGATGCAAACATCAACACTCCCTCTCAGTGAGGGAGACATTCTCTGCCATGCCAAGTCTATCATGAAAGTACTTAGACTTCATCCTAGTTTGGTAAGAACATCAACAACTTGCTCATCTGTAGGAAGGTACTGCACCAATACTTCCTTCCTCTGCACCATGTCTCAGATGAAATGGCACTTGATCTCAATGTGGTTCAATTTTTCATGAAACATTGGATTATTAGAGAGCTTCACACAACTTTGGTTACCATAATGAATAATGGTGGAATCCAGCACATGTTCGAATAAATCTGCAAGGATATTGTAAAGCCACACTGCTTCACAGACTATCATACTTAATGCAATGTACTCTGCTTCTGTTGTGCTCAAAGGAACAAAAGTTTGTTTCCTGCTACATCAAGAAAGCATGGAAGATACCAAAGTGAAGCAACACCTGAAGGTGTTCTTTCTTTCCACTACACTCCCTGCCCAATCAGAGTCAATATATTTCTACCATATCATATCAATACTGGAAGTATATCTCAAACCATGTCGAACTGTGCCTCGCAAGTATCTCAACACATGCTTCACATAAATCTAGTGTGTCTATCTCAGTTGACTTATAAACTGGCTAAGTGCACTCACTGCATAACAATTATTTGGTCTGGTGTTAACCAGATACATCAGTTATCCAACCAGCTGTCTATACAGAGTCAGATCAATTTCATTATAATTGGAAGAAGACACACTTAGTTTATTCAAATTCGTCATCATTGGTGTAGTCACGTGTTTCAAGTTCAGTATCTCAAACTTCTTGAATATCTCAACTGTGTACTTCCCCTGACTCAAGAATATCTCATCAATTCTTTGCCACACCACCAGTCCCAAGAGGTAGTGCATCATACCAAGGTCCTTTATCTCTAACTCAAATGCCAACGCATACTTTCATTCAATAATAAGGCTCTCTGTACTGGTGAGAAATAGATCATCAATGTAGAGGACCAGAATCAAGGCCTCACCATTAACATTATTGTAGTACATGTTGGGATCAACAACACTTTTGTTGAAGACCAAACTCATTAGGTTTCCATCAATCCTTGCATACCAAGCTCGAGGTGCCTGCTTGAGTTCATACAAGGCCTTCTTCAACTTACACACATGAGACTCCTTCTCATGTATGACGAAACTATCTAGTTGCTCGATGTATATTTCTTCCTCAATTTCTCGATTGAGAAAGGTTGTCTTCACATCCATCTGATGTAGTTTCCAACCCATGGATGCTATAAGGGAAATAATCATCCAGATAGAAGTGTATCGAGCAACAAGAGAAAATGTCTCCTCATAATATATTCCCTCCACCTGAGAGAATCCTTTAGCAACAAATCTTGTTTTGTGCTTCTCGATGCTCCCATCAATTGTGTGTTTTATTGTATATATCCACTTGGAAGTCACCACAAACTTACACTCGAGTCTCAGAACAATATCCTATGCATCATTTTTCATGATGGACTAATACTCCTCCATCATGGAATCTTT
This sequence comes from Picea engelmannii, assembly GCA_009831015.1. Taxonomy (NCBI): domain Eukaryota; kingdom Viridiplantae; phylum Streptophyta; class Pinopsida; order Pinales; family Pinaceae; genus Picea; species Picea engelmannii. Next base: position 19,141 of record ML783175.1, read on the forward strand.
CCATACTTCTTGATTAGGTGCCTCCTCGTAACAGGAAGGTTGTGAATCAATGTTGTGGCTCATAGCTGTGACATAGCACATATATCTTTGAGGTCTCTTTCTCTCTCGGAAGGTACCATGAGGAGATGCATATCCTTCTGCCTCTTGTAGAGTCCGATGAGCCCATGTAGGTCTCTTTCAACCTATTGCAATATCTCTGGAAACATTAACTAGAACTATAGGATCAACGAGATCAAATTTGATCAATAGACTAAATTGTCTCCCTCTGAAAAAAAAAGGAATGTCATCTTTAACCATATTCGATATATCAAGGTTCCCTCATGAAACCAATGTCTCAGAAGACATATCGAAGTTTCCTCATGAAAACAATGTCTTGGTTCCTTCATCTGACTATTTGAAGGAACCATGAATCGAGAAATGATACCATGTACATGCACAGAACCATGTCTCCCTCCTTGGGAAACTTCTCTTTCCTTCAAGTCCTTGTAATCAATGGATTCTAGGAGATCAAGGTAACAATTCTGGCCACCATCGAAAATATCTCATGTAGCTCTATCTTGAGAACAATAAGCTCTTTGACCAAGTTCCTCTATCTATCAAAAAATTACCTTTGAATTATCATTGCTTGAGATGATTTCCTTCAATGACAACTATCACCCGATTCCAAGGGAAAACTCTAGCACTAAATACAACTCAATCTGGCTAAAACTCATCTGACGCGCACCATTCCAGCATTGATACAAAATCTCAACATCTTTTCTTTTCTTGGATTTGAATGATAATGTTCTTTTCTGTCCCATCCCAACATTCTTAGGCATTTTAAGAAATATAACATTTCTTGACCTGTCAAGCAACGCGTTAACATGCACCATACCTCTTGCACTGAGAAATCTTCCTAATGTCTACTACAATCACTGTTGTCATCTTCAAGTCTTGAATGCTTAAAATATTACATTGTTGTCCACACTGGAGCAAGACCATCCACTAGTTCAATATCAAGAAGGGGGACTAGGTTAGTCACTACAGATATCTCTGTAGCACTAGACCAAACCATAATTATTTTGAAACCGGTAGTCTGTAGTTGTTCCAAAAGAATATAAATTAGATCTAAATGTTGCTTTAGCTGATAAGTTTCTAAATAGTCTGTAAAGAGCCTGATTAAAAAAGGCAGGGCTTGAGACATTATTTCCATTTGCCACGTAATGTTCATCAATGTCTAGATGTTCGATGAAACTATAGTTTTCATAACATAAGTAGCAGTCATCCAACCAAATTGTACCACCAACGACATTCCCATAGTTTTGTCGAAGGTAGTGTTTTCTTCTTATGAAAAACTATAGTACTGGTCGGCTGTTGTGTCTCCTCGACATTGTAAGAGGCCATATATAATTGGTCAGGACATTGGCCATACTCAGAAGTATTAAACCCTGTTTAGGACGTGGCTTGAACAAGCCTATTGAACACTGTATTCAGATTGCTCTCAAACTTAGTGCCTTCCCTATAGTTAGAGGGATTGCACATAATAGCGTTGCAAATCTATCCAGGAAAAGTAATGATCATAAATATAATTACGATTATGTAGAATAGCTTAATACTTTTCCCCATCAGGATAGAGCATGCAGATTGAAAATTTCCATTGATATTCGTAAGGAATGTGAGGGCCATTGGACAATCGAGAGGCCACAATGCATGAACACACACACCAACAATGTTCTTCTTAAGTTGTATTCTGTTCTAGACAAATAACAAACAATGCTATTTATGTTGTTATGCAGAGATATCATATGCCAATAGTCCTATGGTCAATTGTGAGTTTTCAAGATGAACATCTCGTGTGCAGCAGAAAGTAGGGTCTCGAGCTGTCCAAGATTTGAAAACTGATGGGACTCATCTAACTTCCTTCCCTTCATCAACAAGGGCTTCATATGCGACTTTCCAAACATGGAAGTAGAAATCACACGATCTCCTTCGAAAAATGTGAGGACCATAGCACATCACTCCAACTCCTTCATAGTTAGATTTGCGAGTTCCATTCGGAACACTCCTTAGGACATTGAAGGGTTGTCCAAAAACATCGAGTTTTTTTTGTTTTATATTTTTTTTGGTAGAATTTATCTTTCTTTGTGGGTTTGGTCAGTCCGAGCACTCTAAACGGTGGTGGAGGGGCATGTGTTACCGATTTCAAGGGACTTGGAGAAACGTACAGATCCCTGACATTGCACTGAACAAACAATGCAATAACTATCAAATGGATTCTGACTTCTTTAGCCATCCATACATCTATTACTGACTGTCACAAAAATTCAAGCAGTTGAGTTTCCCTGAAAATAAAATACAATAACATTCCATTTCCTTTCAATTTCCTTGGGCCCTCCCATGAGGGAGTCGAGCCCAGTCCTGCTCTGATACCATGTTAGTTTTTCTTCATATGAGATATATCAATATTCGATATATTATTACAATAATGAGTGTTCCATATATAGGGAACATAAGGTGACCATCCATGAAAGGGTGCGTCCTTTGAATAATCAAATAACTATTTATTTTTATCATTTACTTATTAATTATTATCTTTAGAGAATGTCTTCCCGATGTTGTCCAAACATCAACAATTGTTACGCTTGTTACTTGCCGTAATGTTTGTGAAAAAAAATATCTACCTTTTTGTTTCACTTTTAGTCATTGTAATGGAGGGGTTGTTACACCCTCTTAGTGTGGTTGGTGTTTCCAACAATTGGTATCAGAGCAGGCCTTCACTATAAGCATTAACAAGTTTGAAGGAGATCCATGGACACACAAATGGATGATTAAGTTTCCATCTTTGATGAGACAAATTATTCATCATGGAGAATGGAAATGAAAGGGTATTTGAAGTCAAAAGATGCAGGTGTTTGGAACACACTTGTTGGTGGATTAGTTCCCTCAAAGAATCAGTCAAAAGTTGCATCCCAAAAGGAAGAAAATAAGAACAATGTAGTAGCACTCAAGATCATCTTAAATGGACTCTCAGGTTCTATCAAAGAAATCATAGGACAACATTCCTCTGCCAAGGACCTATGGCTGAAGTTAGAGAAGGTATATCAAGACAAAAGAAAAGACACTGAAGACAATTCCATCAGGGACAATGAAGGTAAAGACTCTCCAAAATCCTCTGATTGCAATAATTCTAAGTGTTATGATGTTGAATGTTCTCTTACAAATGAAGAAGAAGATCTAGAATTAGTTTGTGTAGAATCAAATGACAGTTATATTATAGATGAAGAGGAATATTTTTTGAAGCTTAAAAATGAATTTTTATCTGAGTTCGATGATGTTAGCTATGAAATATAAAATAGTTCAACTTCTTTTAGTATCTTGAAAAATACACTAAGGAAGACCTAGAAAATTACCCAAGGTATACCATGGAACTAAAGCAAATGTTCAAAGAACAAGAAGAAAGTAAAAAGACTCAATTAGAAGGAAAAGAAGAAGAGATCAAAAGACTAAAGAATGCAATAATGAATCAAGAAGAAGAAAATAAGAAGGTAGATGATGATCTTAGAAAAATCCTTGAATTTAATGTCAATCCGAAGACCCAAATTGAAGAAGCTAAAATGATAGAGGAACTATTTGTTAGGTGGAAATATTGTCGTTTAATTCCATTGTAGTACTTGCCCAACTATTTAATTTGTCAATCCGAGGTTCATAGGCTTACGAAGCACACACACTATATATGCAAGACTGAAGTAGAAGTAATCTAATCTAAATTGCTAAAATGCAACTAGTCTAGGAAAGCATCGAAATACTAACTAAGAAAGCAATAAATTGCATAAGGGAAAAAAATACAACATGTGAAGAGTTTAATGACAAAATACATATGTGAGCTCACACTATATATCAATCTCAAATTATATTACAAGAGTCAAATGACAAAGCATGAAAGAATAACAAAGCTAAGATCCCCTTCTAAGACTTCAAGCTGATCTAAGTCTTATCTCTCATCTCTAACTCCAACTTCCCAAATTATCCATTATATGATGTCTCCCCCCCCATTATGAATTATCCATCATGAAGAGAGAGCAATCTCTTATATACATGAAAGTCTTGAAGAGTTTCATAATTACAGATCCACTATTCTCTCAACTTATTCCTTCAAATCCTCCACTCATATCTTGGATAATATATCCTATCAAAATCTCCATGATCTTCTCCTTTGAATATGCTTGAATGATTGTCCCAAATATTCTTCAAATCTTCAAAGATTGAAGATGAAATTCGAATTTGAGGCTAGGTGGTAATATTTGACTTTGTTGAAATCTTCACATATGCCTGCACACATCATCAAACTCATCCAA
>ML783175.1:23528-68231 GCA_009831015.1 Picea engelmannii
TTATAATACTGAAATGAATACAATGGAAAATAATAAGGAGAAACCCAAGTATCATTATGGAAATGGTATGATGGAAGGTTAATGGGATGATGAAATGTAAGGAATAGTGAAGGAAAAAGAGGATATAAATGTGACATTTTTGAGGTCCAACATGCCCCCCAACTCAACTTGTTGCATGTCCTCATGCAACCATACATGGATCTTCTTAAGAACTTTTGGCATTCAAACTATGGCTTTGATTGATGATGTCCTTTTAACAAGAAATGTTTCCAGGGTATGCAATACAAGAGTAACAACATGTGAAATATGTGTAACAACATGTGAAATTTTCTTATGGTTGGTTCTTGTGTGACAACCATGAATACAAAAGATGTTGGTTCTTGTGTTAACAACATTTATTTCACTTATTGATTTTCTTGCTGCAATAATTTAGCCATGTACTTCACTAGAAATAATAAGCTATCAATGTGCATAAGAGAGCATCAATGAGTATAAGAAAGCCTTTTCTTTATCTTTATGAATCATGCCAATACGTATATCAATAAAAATGCAACAAAGTGTCATTGGAAAAGAAATGCTAGTGAATCATAAATGTAATGATGAGATGGTAAAATGGAATAATGGTAATGAATATGTGGTGAAATAGTTTAGTTCCCCCACCAACTGAAGTGGTTGCATATCCTCATGCAACTTAATGTAGGTTATGGAAGGAAAGAGAACATGGCGAGGAAATTTTCCAAAATATTCAAGTCAGCATATAAGGAATTGTGTGATTAAAGCTTAGAAAAGAACATACCTCCACTTACCCAAAAAATAGATGTAGCTGTTGTGACTGCTGGATCAAGAAAATGTGACTGGCACTGTAGCTGCAACTGCTGTAATTGTTGAAACAAAGAATATATGACTGTGACTGATGGAATATGGAAGGTGTCACTGCTACAAGACTAGGAAAATGGAATTGCTAATGTTGTTGCTGCTGTAACTGGATCATGGGAAGTGAAGGAATCTGAACTGCTACTACTGAATCATGAGAAATGTGGAAGGTAGAGATTATGGAACTGTGGTACTATCATAGATCTGAAATCAAATTGCTGCAACTGCTGAGGGGGTCATGAAAAAGTGTATAGTCTTCACCCGCTACAAAACTGATGGTACAATTCTCATCATGTGAATGACTGTGTTGATGTCAAGCATGAAGAGAAATCATTGGATTACCGGCCATTGATGAATGTAATTAACCAATGAGAGACAAACTCACTAGTGATGTCAATGAGTGTCAAGGTATTCGAGTACATATTGTGAAGTGTGAATAGATGGGCTGATGTCGAGCCACTTACAAGATCTAATGATCAAGGGACATTGATGTATTCCCATTATTGCTAACGAGAGAGATTTCCGTTAAGACACGCAAGCCTCAAGGTACTAAAAAAGGAACTCTAGTCTATATCCCAGATAAGGTGCTGAGGTTGATGGGGAAAGAATATTGAAAGGTGGGCCTTAAGGAATCCCACATCAGTCAACATGAGTTTATAAAAAAATTGGTAGGACTATAGATGTAAAGATCTCAGTAGCAATAGGGTTTATCACAAGGAAATGTAATCATGGAAAAAGGAGTTTGTTTTATTCAGAAGGAAAATTGGAAAGGCAAAAATGAACTGAAAAAGATAAGGGAAATTATGTATGCAATTCAGAAAAATAGGCGTGTTAAATCATGAAGGTTAAGGCAATGGAAGATGGCTTCAACACAGGATGATTAATTGGCTTTGAAAGAGAAATGGTATAGTGTCTTAGCATGAAATTGGGAAAAATGCGGAAGTATGGGTATTGCAGCATGGTGTATCAGTATGGTCATTGTGTAATAGCGAACATCAAGATATTCAAAAAGTTTCTGTGTATCAACAAACATCAAGATGCACAAAAAGTTTTTGTGTAACAACAAATATCAAGATGCGCAAAAATTTGTTGTGTAACAACAAAATGTTCTTGAGTATCAACAAAATGTTGTTGTGTATCAACAAACGTCATGATGTTTTGGATGAGTAACAACTCCTTCAAGCTGTCTAGCAAACATGTTTTTCTGAAAAATATCACTTCTTCATAAAATTTGTTTGTCTTCGAACTTGAAAAAGCTTTAGCACTAATCCTACATAAAAAATGTGAGATTTGCAAAAAACATATTATGTAGAAATAAGTGCAAATGCAACAAATCAAAGAAATAGACTGTGTTTTTATACCTGTTTCCCTTGCATACTTATTTGTCTTAGCTGTATCAAATTTTCATAATAACCAGTGGATGAGAATTGTCACTAAAGTCCTGAAATATTAAATATGTTTCTTTATCAAATTTACCCAAGAAATTAGTCAAGCTGCTCCATTGATTTTAATTGTTTTTCTGCATAATCATGAATAATTAGAGCATACACAACAGTGGATCTAGTAAGCTGGCACAATATTCAATCCTGCAATACAATGCTTACAAAAACATGTTAATCATAAATTCCAACAATTATCGTCTTAGTACACCAAATTGATCCATTTGCCATCCAAAGTGAACATCGGTTTCCTTGCATGACCGTGTATGATGTAAATTGATCTTGGTTGCGTTGCATACTGTGAGCAACCTACGGATCTGCAAAACAACATTCCTTAATTTCCTCACGCTTTGTCTCAACTATTCTTCAGGTTATGCACCTTCAACAATTAGGTATGCAATGCATTTAACATTTCGACTTAAGCCCTTGCAGTGCAAGTTGCACATCAGTCACTCAAGGCGTGGTCTGAATTTGTTTCCAAACCTGTAACGAGTGCCTAGCCTAAATTTGCAGCTAGACCTCATCCACATTATTGTTGTTTTCTTCAAAATCCTTCATCTGTGAGCCTTCATCTTTGTGTTGCTCTGTCTTAGTACCGTTTGCGGGGAAATTAATTTGGTGTGTTATTTCTTCTATAAAGGTGTACAAATCATTCAAGAGATGACTCTTATCTATTGGTAGGGATCGAATCGTGTTTGCAGTAGTCAGAAATAGAACGACACATATTGCAAGTAGAATAAGTTCCCTGGACTATCTTCTTGTAAAATCCATTTCCATTCAGTACTTCCCAGACAAAAGGATATCTCTAGATGTCTGAGAAATTTGGGAGCTCCTTGTGTTAATTCAGGTGAGAATATATGCAATTCCCACAACCCCTGAGATTTCTAAAGAACAAAAATTGTTGAGTCGACAAAAAACGAGAAAAGGAACACTAATTAAACTATGATATTAGAAGGCAGATCCAGCTAGGTTGTCTTCACAATGCATGTCATAGCAATTATATATATAGCATATCCCATTCACTAGAAATGGAATGTATACTGGGGCATATTTGTTGGTATTTTATTGGAATCTGTACCATGTTATATAACATATGCCACGTCATGAGCTGGGATGTCCACCAATTTCTGAAGCCATGCAGTTGTGAACACCACATCTTGTGTCGTTCATAACCCTTTCTTGGCCATTGAATGAATCAAATGCAAAATGTTGGTTTTGACGAATCCTTAGAGATGAGAAACTTCACTAGATGACCCATATTGATGTACAAATCCTTCTAATTCGAGAATGGATATGACTGTGTCCAATCTTTAATGTGCATAGTGGGACGATAAATGGAAACATAACCCCCAATTTCCCAAAAAAATCCTCTGTGCTATGCATGAGGATGAGATGGAGATCCAGATCATGATTTCAACATTGAACGAGGTGGCTATCAAAAGTTCTGTACATATCGATGGCTCGTATATAGCTAACAAAATAGGAGGCATCAAAATTTTGGGTGTTTTCTAGCCTAGATTTTCATTCCATATTAAATATTTGACCTGGAATTGGTTAACCGAAACACTCTTTCTAGACTCCTTTGTCTTATATGCAGAGAAATAAATGAGAGCGACAGAAGCACTGTCTTAGAGAAATATCCAATACCAAAACTGTAGGGACAGTGTTGTAACATATTAGATCTCAAATAATCGTATACAATAGATTAATGGAGATTTCATGACCTTTTGATATTCATGTCAATTACAACGAATCTAGATTTTGTAAACCAGTGAAGACAAGCAAAAAGGGTGTCACTTGCGATCGCATGCCAGGAGCCAAAGAAAGTATTAGATGGTCGTCATGTTGGCTTCAAACAGTCTCGAACGATAAGAGTAAACCCGCAACATTTCCAATATTTGTTTTGCAAAAGTTCAATGAACTTGTAGCTCAAAACCTGCATCAATCATGTGATCTTCTTCGTCCAGAACAACATAGTTTCAAGAAAGTTAAGCAAACGCACAGGTATCGATATTACAATTTCACGTCCCTGGCACAATCAAACTCCTTTCTCTTCAATGGACTAACCTCCATTATCGTAACAACCCCAATATCTAAATAATGAGAAAATTTAATAGTTTCCTCTTCTCGATTGCACATATAAATGACGGGGATAAATAAAATGCAGGATCTCTCTATCATAATACACACCAACAAGAAAAAATAAGAAAAAAATGGTTTATACTTTCACCAGGAATTCAATTTGATTCAAAGCATAAGTTTGTTTTCTGTATGGGATACACCCAACCACAAGGCGAGACTGACTACTTTTATTGCGAAGATTGATGAAAGGTGTCGATCATGATGTGAATTTACACAATCGATTGTTCCATGTAGATTCACGTATCACATCAAGCACAAAAAAACACTCAAAAATTCAACGTGGAAGATACCGAGGTGAGTGCAAGATCTATAGATGACATGGATGATAATGAAAATTCGAGATCCTAAAGGTCTGCGCTGATAATGATAAATTTTGGCACGTTTGATGTTTGAGAAAGATGCATTCCATTCGTTGGATAGGTTATTCATAGTCTGGAGGATCTCGACAATGTTATCACCGAGATATCAACTAGAATCTTATGTGTGACCCTCATTTCTTCTCAGGAAATAAGAAATTATATCAATCGGTTGCCATTTGAACATGAAGGTAAGAAAACTACTTTATCAGAAACCCCTTCCCTTGATGCTAATTCTTCAAGATACTCCATGTTTTCTTTCAGACATTTGTCAAAGCCTCTATTTACCAAAACAAGATCAACCACACCAGTCGATGCTTCTTCAAGCATGTTAATAGGCCTGCAATACAGTCTCCTTAACTTAGTTGTTTGTTGTGCAAGCAATAAATCTTTGAAGATCTTTTATGTTTCAGGACATAAACGACCGCAGATACTTGGTCTGCTAAAAACTATGACGGGGAAATGTCCATCAATTGTTTCCTCGAACCATCACCTATAGTCGTGATGTGCAGTAAAAACATGAACTTCATGTCCGCGTGATGAAAGTTCAACAATAGCATCCACAATCAACCACTCGACACCTCCTTCATCAATATTTATTCCCCAGTAACTGGTCTGATCCTTTACTATCACAAAGAGTTTCCATCTGCAAAGTAGTTGTATTGTGCTCAAATAATATCTGATACAACAAACTGTAGATAAGTAGTTGAAGTTTCACATGTAATGGTCGATGATGCACTTGAAATTAAACGTCTGAGCAGGAGCTAGGCAACTGGTTTCGAGAAGAATCCAGAACGATTGCTGCGACCCAACAATGAAGCACAGACCTATCATGGATGATTGGCATTGTGACTGTGTCCTTTTCAAAATCTAGCATCTGTATCAGGCAAACTTAGAACCTCATTTTATTTCAATCGTTGGAGATTGCGACATTGATTTCCAAGAATGTTGTTGATGTCAACAAAGTGTGATGTACACGCATGTGATGTGGCTAATTTTGAGGACAATTCTACTGAAGAATTTAGTCACCAAAATTCTAATTTCATACCTCAGGCACCTCTTGGTCCTTATTAACCTGCATTTGATGGATCAATCAATCAACTGATAATAAGCGAGTGGTATGCACATGCGACAGACTGGAAGGATTTGCATGTTTTTTGGAAACAAAATGATTATTGATATATTTCCTCTCCTTACTTGAGTAATTCCAACAGTTAAAAATGCCAAAAAAAAGGGTGAATAATTTGGAGAGAATTAGGCTTAAGATAATAGTGGAATTCAGTTGCGATTTAGTCATGAAGGCTTCACTTATGGAATTGCATGCTCAGGAAATTTTCGTGCATAAAATCTATGATTTCCCCTTAGTGGAATGAGATATTACGTAACAAAACTTAAGTAAGGTGGATGTGCAATCAAGATTTGGTGCACATTTTCCAGTCAAAAGAAAACAAAATATCTAATTTTTGATATGATTCTTAAATGAGAATCAAGAAATAAATCCTAACTTTCTAAAGATGTCGAAAAGAGCAGAATTCATCTTATGCTTTGTCGTGTACTCTAATTCTTATTCTTTAAAAAACTAGGATTGATTTGGTTCATTTCCTCAATAACTGCAGATTTGGTTTGTTGTCTCTATGATATTTGAATTTTCTCCTGGTGAGCGCCTTCGTCAGAATGTCTACATCCTGATCTTTCATAGGAATGTATTGAAGCAACATGATCTTTCGTTGCACACAATCTATGAGATGATGATACCATATATCTATATGCTTAGATCTGTCATGAAACACAGAATTAATCGAGAGTTTAATGCAACTTTGATTATCACAATAAATCACTGTCGGATCTAAATGAGAACCAAACAAACCAACCAAGATTTTTCTCATCTAGATAGCCTCACATGCAACTTAACTCCCTGCCATGTATTCCTCTTTCGCTGAACTAAGTGCCACAGATATTTATTTCATGTTGTACCAAGAAACAACTATAGATCCGATACTAAAGATCCCCCCTTATGTGCTCTTTCTATCCATTGGGCTGCCTGCCCAATCTGCATCCGTGAAGCCATGCAACTTCACCTCATCCATTTGTTTATACCATAATCCATACTCAGATGTTCTCTTCAGATATCTCAAGACATTCTTACTTGGCTTCCAAAAGAGTTTGGTAGGTTTAACCATCACTTGACTTAGCTGGTTAACCGCATATCAAATGTCCAGTCTCTTGTTCACTAAATACATTAGTGAACCCACTAACTGTCGATAGATAGTAGCATCCACTACCTATCTAGAAGTAGCATCTTATTTCCTCCAGTTTCCTGGAAGAGGAGTATCCATGGGTTTGCAACCCTCCATGTGAAACTTACCTAGTATCTCCCTTGCATACTTTCTTTGAGACACAAAAAGTTCACCATCTCGCTGCCATATTTGCAATCCAAGGAAATAATGAAGAAGGCCCAAATCCCTCATCTTGAACTCCTTTGCAAGGTCATCCTTGCATGGGTGTATCAGTTTCTCATCACCAGTTAGTATGAAGTCAACAACATAAAGAAAAATGATTAAAGGCTTACCCTCCACCACTGATTTGTCAACCGGTCTTGGGACAATTTCCTATGCACTGTTTTTGACAATGGAGTCATACTCCTCCACCATAGCATCAACCCAAGTGGGGTCCTGCACTGTTTCCTAAAAGGAAGATGGTTCAATCACAATACATTTGCTCATGAGAGCCATGTATCCAACAAATCGATCAGGACACTGTCTCTGTCTGCGCTGTGAAGTAGGGGCTCCTACATTCTGTGCAACATCTAGTCTCAATCTGTTAGCTTCCGTGGTGCACTTTCTGCCATTTCTGATGGATGGCTCTGCTTGAGTGGTTTCCTCCACTCCATGAACCTCCTCATGTGGCTGATCCACATCTTGAGACTCACTTTTGGGAACCAACAATTCCTCTTCTACATGCAAGTCTAGTTCCCTCTCAAATGACAACCACATGACTTTCCCCTCATCGAATTTTATATCTCGTCGCATAACAATAATCTTACTATTCGAAAAATACACACGATAATTATGGGGTGTTTCTGTGTACCCCACAAATATCCCAACTTCAGTAGTTGGTTCCAGCTTCTTCCTGGAATCCTTGGTCACACGCACATAAACAGATGAGCCAAAAATTTTAAAATGAGAAACATTAGGTTTCTTACCAGTGAAAGCTTCTTCAGGTGTACTCATGCCAAGTATTCTATGAGGACAACAGTTTTGCACATAAACTGTAGTATTGCATGCTTCTGCCCACAGATGCATTGGTGGGCCCTGATCATGCAACATCGCTCATGCTGCACCCATGATCATTCTATTCTTCCTCTCTGTGACCCCATTTTGCTGTGGGTTATGAGGCACTATGAGTTCTCTTCGAATTCCTTCTTTGTTGTAGAAGTGTTTGAATTCGTTAGAGATGTATTCTCCACCATTGTATTGTACTGAGAGATCTTGGATTAGATTTTTATATGAGATTGTTTCATGATCCATGATATACATGGTATAAAGATAGTGGGATTTTTAGCTTTATGCTTTCCCGGTAAAACTTTTGTGTTATGTGTTCTTGATATTTTCACTTTGTGATCGTGGTTTAATTTTCCGCAAGAATAATAGTAGAAGCGATTCTGTATTTAATAGTGGCATATAATTTTTAGATTAGGAGAATCATAGGAGATACATTAATTGTATTGAAATTTCTACATGGTATAAGAGCCACGGAGCCACTGAAGTAAGGTGTGAAAATAATAGTATTTTTGCAGGTCCCATCTCTGGCAGGGTGCGAACCATAGTACTGGAAACTACACACATTTCTAGGAGCAGAAATTCTTGCACCCTACTCAAAGGAGAGGTGTGAACTTCATTAAGATTCTCGCAGGCTGCTTAAAGGAGAGGCACGAACTTCCCTCACCCCACTGTGAATTACAGTGCGAACTTCCCTGTGATTTTCGCAGAATGTACACTGGTAGGGTGCGAACTTCCTTAACAAGCTCACAGGCTAGACACTGGTAGGGTGTGAACTTCCCTTAGGCTGCTCTCAGGTGGGGTGAGAACCTCCCAGGGCAAGAGGAATTGCAACAGTTGAGTTTTGTGGTTGGATAACATTTGAATTTGCAGGATTTTCTTGGTGCAACAGTTGATTCAAGATCTAAATGGATTTCAATGGCTTGAGGTTGGAGTATGCACTCGAGGGAAGCTTGAACTACATTGCTTGGAAGGATAGGATGGAAGTAGTACTCGAAGACAATGGCTTGAAGGATTACATTGACAAATATGTTCCTAAGTTAGATGCGACAGACAATGCAAATCTTGATGCATGGAAAAAGAAAGTGGCAAAGGTGAGGATGATTCTATTGGAGGGAGTACGAGACCACATTGTCTCAAGTCTCCATGGGAAAACCACACCACAAGCAATGTGGAAGATTTTGACGGATCTGTTGAAATAGATCTTAAAAATCTTTAATCCTTAAGGCTTAGATTTTTATTTTTTGTGTTTTTCGTGTTTCGGTTTTCTTAAAATAAGAATTTCGTCATTTTCAAATTCGTGACACCTTTTTATCATTTATTTTTGAATAAATACGGGAAAAAGTTTACAAAAATATAATTTTTCCAATGCTCTTTGAAAAAATATTTAAAACGGGCTGTAATTCAAAATTTTTGATTTTTTAATTTAAACGTGAAAGAAATCGGGTTTCAGGGTCTTCTATAAACAAATTTTCGATGCTAATTGAATCACAAAACCCCGATCCCTGATTTTCCGATTTGTTTAAGTCCTAATTAAAAACACAGATTAATCTAATCTCTTCTAAGAAGGATTAAGGGTAAATTAATTCCATCGCAATTTCGAGATTTGCGGTTCTATAAGAGCGCTTCTCTTGTCATCATATTTCCCGAAATCCCAATTTCCAAAATCCCGATTCATAATTCACTGTAAAAATAAACTAATGATGTTTTGGCCCTAATCATAATTATTCAGTTAATTAAGATAAGTTAAATCCTATGTTTAAAACAAACAGGCCATCGTGATTTCACGATTCGTGATTCCGTGAGAGCACATCTCATGTCATCAGGTTTCTCGAAATCTCGATGTCTGGAATTTCGATTAATGAAATCACGAAAGGGTCGAATCTCGATTAATCAACAGGCTAAAAACGTTTAAATTTTAATTAAAACATCGCGATTTCGCGATTTTGGCAATCAGGTTTCTTCGATGATATACCTTTCGACATCAAGATTGTTGAAACCCCAAAAATTCATGTTTTTAGTTTAATCTATAATTAACACTAATAAATCTTCTTTCTAAAACGACTTTAAAGGTAATCTTTCTGTAAGTGTTCATTAATGCTTCGTTTTCCGATTAAGCAAGTTTCTTGTTTTATTTGAAAAGCTGAGAGTGCCTAAGTATGGATATTAAATACATTTCTCTGAAAAAATATTCTGCATTAAGAGCTTTAATTTCGTGACAGATGTACAATTCCCATTATTTTTAAGATATATTCAAAATAAACGTTCAAACGTCTGTATTTTAATTTTCAAAGCTGAGCTTATTCATCCACTCTCTGTGACAGGTTTTCAAGTCAAACGCAGAGCTATGGCACCTAAAAAAGGAAGGTGATATTATCTTTGATACTACTCCACACGCCATACACTCCATCAAATCATGGATTGGAATTTCCGAATTGCTGGAAGACGAGCTAAAGTATGCAGACCCTGATTCAAAAAATCATCTCCGGGACATTGCTGAGTCTGAGCTTCACAAGGCTGCTGCGCATCCGAGGCTGGTGGCATATATTGATATGATCGGCTGGGCTCTAGATAAGGTAGATATCCCAACAGGCAGTGTTCAGAATGAGCAAGGAGCTATCGTCGGCTCATTTAGGCCTGAGCACATTCAAGTATTGTATAAACTCTCGCCGAATTATAAACACACCTTTAATGCTGAATTTCTAGCCGAGTTTCAGAAAAAGGAATGTATTGAGGCAGACTAGACATACCCCGACATGATTAAAGCATGGGCGAGGTCTGAAGCATAGTTTAGGGCTGATTCTCGTGGGATTTATGCTACATCTTCTTTAAATGAATATATGGTTTATGTAGCCATGATGTTATGCAGAATTTTTGGGAGAAAAGATCCTTGTCACTTTCATGTAGATTGGGTACCCTTATTAGAGGAAGTTTCAGAAGGACGTAGTTTTAACTGGCATAAAATTTTGTCAGATAACCTAACGCAATAAATTTTAAACTACAAAGCAGCCAAGTCAAAGGGCCAACTAGTGTCTTTTTATATGTCTGCATATATTATGGATGTGATTTGTTTTATGACTCCCTTTCCATTAATGAATTGGAGTTGGAATGTTTCCTGCCCAGAATCTGTTCATAAATACCACTCAGCCCTTTGGGAGGAAAAAGATAAAAACATTTTTTACGATGTTTGTCACTTTGTCATTATTCCTATGCACAAATTATTTTTTGGATGCGAACCCCCTCGCATTTCTGATGCAGTCATAGAAAGTCTTAAATCATTCGCCGACTAGTTTATTGAAGAAATTTTTTCCTATATTAGAGTTTATGGCTTTTCCATTCCCCCCCACGCACTCTCAAAATTCTTACTAGACAGATTGGTATGCAGAGAAGTAGCTCATCAGTTAGCCAAGGGTGGTATTGGGTTGGAATTGAAAGCACTTCAGAAAAAAGCATGACCATCTTTCCCTGTTCATGTCAGGAAATTTCCTTTATCGAATTTGGGCCATTCTAAGGTTGAGGCCAAGTCATTGGAAGAAGTGAAGCTAGTAAATATTGAACACAAAAAATATGACCCTTATAAATAATAAGTAGACATTACATACACTGTAATTTAAAGGCATATGAACATGAAGTTTCTGTTTATGATGATATTTTTAAAGATGTTAAGTCTTATGCAAAAGTGATGAACAGACTCTAGGCCTTGCCACCGGATTCACATACTAGTTTTGCATCTTTTCAAAGTCATAGGTGAAGCTATCTGCCTAAGATTTTATAGGGTGAAATTTCGACCCCATTGCCAGAACAGGAAGAAACGCCTCAAGGGTTTGAAACTGATACTCAGGGTAAACCAAATGACAAATTTAAGTTGAAGGATATTGAGATACCTTCCCAAGATGCGAAAGATTCTCAAACAAAAGAATCGGGAATGGATAAGGGAAAAGAACCAGAAACAATTCCAGAAATCTTGAAGAATTTTCCAGAAAAAATAGGAGGAACAACTTCAACTGAACTTGGTAGTTTGATTACTTCTTTAACTCCATTACAGTCGACTTTCAAAACCCCCCATGAAGGAGTTTTATATGTCAGTGATCTAGAGTCGATTTCAAGAGATGAAATCCCCTCATCGGATTACTTTTTCAGCAAAAAGCGAAGAGCTCTCTTGAAACAAGAAATTCATCCTAGAGGAGAAGGATCGATTAAGAAGTATAGAGTTATCATAGATGGAAAGAAACTCAAGGATGGAGAGTTCACTACAGAATTAGCAGGAACAATGGGTTCTATAACATCAACTAATATATATTCTGTGGGAAATTTAACAACTATGCTTGAACAGAAGGATCAAGAAATAATCTAGTTGCAAGACATACTGAAGGAAAATGATAGAAATATTGGTTGGGGAATACAAAAGTGTCTAGAACAAGCTAGACTTAAGGATATGCAAGAAATCCAAAGATTGAATAATGACTTGGATGAGGCAAAAAACTTAATACAGGTCACTCAAGAATAGGTTCGAAAGCTGGGAGAAGAAAATAAAAATTTGCAAGACAAGATTATTTCTATTGCTAACCAAGTAGTTGAAATTGAAAATTTCAGGACACAGGCATTGGAGATATATGTAAGAATAGAGGAGGAACACCAGAAGGTGTTCTCGAATCTGGAAGTAATCTAGAATTATTTTCAGGAATCAAATAAATCTTTGGAGAATGTGTTCGAGAAAGAACGGGAGGTGAAAGCAGCGAGGACTACTTTTCAGAAAGCAGTGGCTTCCTCATTAAAGGAAGAAATTGGAAAGACTTAGAAATTATCTATTTCCGAACAGGTTAAAGGGGATATAATGATTAAAGTATGGGAAACAAAACTGGCTGAATATAAACGAATCACAAGAGAAGTTAATGAAGATTGCCAAGGAATCTTAGATCTCTTTGAAAGAGATTCATTGAATATCGGAACAGATGGTTGTTCTGGGTTGTTAGGCGAAGTCAATATTGCCAAGCACCTGCTGAAGTTTAGAGAAGAGTTAGAGGAAAAGAAAGTATAAATTTCAAATATTAAATTGATCAACATTACATAAATCAATAAGTGGATGGTGACTTCAAGTTTAAGGTTGAAAACTTTTAAATTCACAGAAAAAATGATAGAAAGTCGGTTTCCCGAATTACAGAGAAGATTTTTCTCATTTGAAGCAAACGAGATACCCGAGGCTCCCAGGATCTTAGTAAACTTTTTGGGAAAATGTGTTCAGTGCATTGAAGCAGAGAAAGGAAGTTCGTCAATGCAAGCTTAAAACCCTTTTTATATGTTTTTATTATTATTAGAAATTTAAGAGAAATTGTAAACGGTTGACATTATTTTATGTAACCGTAATATTAGGGAGTTGGTTAGTCACCAACGAGAAGCTTTGATGAAATGTATAAATATAGTTTCGAAAGGTTGAGAAAAGGCTTCAGAAATTTTGGAGAGAGGCATTTTTGTAATAGCAGTTTTGAAATACATCGGAATATAAATCACAAACGAGATTCTCGATCCTGCAACTTTGTAACTATGTGTCTTCTCCCTGTTTAGTATACTTTGTCGAATTTTTCCTTTAATGTTTCCTCTAACAAGTAAATCAGTTTGAAGTTATATACATAGTTGTTTATTATTTCAGATTGGTTTGGATGTTAAATGGTTTACAGTCTTTCCTCTGAAATTGCTTTAGTAATTTTAAGACCTGTAAAACTTTTGTTCCTTAATACTTAACTCTATTAGAAACCTCGTTTCTTCTTTCATCATTGTCTATTGAAATATAAGATTATTTCTTGGTTAAAGCCTTATATTTCTCTGTAGTGTTTATTTGTTGTTTATAATTTTCAAAATTGTTACAAAATCAGGAAACAACCTTGAATGTGTTCACATTACTGTTTTAGATTTCAAAATTGTTTTCCTTGAAATCATCTCTAGAAATCTGAAGTAACAAACTGATTAAAATCCCTTTATAAACCATTAAACTTTTATCATCCATGACTGTCCCTAGTAGCAGACAACCCAACATAGAATCGGGCCTTCAGGATCAAACTAGTATTGCCCTAATTTTATTCAATACTATTTTATAAACAACAACCAATCGGGTTGAGTTAGAAAGATCATGGGCTGCTATTGAGTGAGACATTAGCATCCAAGAACAACATGAAACAAGACAAAGACAGTTGAGAAAATTTATCTGCTCTGATCTTTCTTTGATTCCTTATTCTCAAATCATTTCTTTAAATCATTTACGGATGCCTTGAAGGTATGTTTTATAGCCTTAAAACATAAACTCAGGACCAACATCTTTTTGGCGTCGTTGTCGAGGAACGAAGAAACAAATATTTTCCCTGGGAAGAATGACATTGACATTTTCTGTTGTTGATAGTGAACAAGAACATAAAACCTTCTATGGAAATTATTTTTCACTTGGCGACTCCACAATAATTAAACTGGCTAGTAGTCGAAAGAACACCAGAAAAAACCCAGATAGCAAACAAACATCGCCAGTCTTCGATACAATTTTTTTTTTAAAATCTAGAAAATCACTTAAGCAAATCTTTTTGTCCACATATACTATAGATCGACCTGACTTTATGCAAGGACACTCATCGAAAATTCTTGAAATATCACTTTCACTTCCCCCCTCATTTGATACTTTCTCATTTCCTGAAGTTTCTTCTCTAGATTTCCGAGAATCTTCTCCTCACATTGTCCAAACTTTAGTCCCAAATCTAAACATGGCTGCACAAGGAGGTGCTGGAGCTGGAGGTGGTGCCCCTGGAGGTGGTCAAGTACTGCTTCCTGGGATTTTCGCTAAAGTGGCTGCTAGATATGCTCCCCTAGTTATTCCTATTTCCCTTCATGATCTCGCTGATAATTATATGAAAAGCTTTCTGAAATTTACAGGGGAAGGTGATTTGACTGCCCAAGAACATATAATTTTTTTGGATCAATTTGCTGAAATACTTAGAATAGAACATGAAGATGTTTATTCCAGACTCCTGGTTCAAAATTTTGAGGGACAGGTGAGGACCCGGTTCCGATCCTTAGCAGCTAGATTATTAAGATCCTATGAAGAACTTGAAAGTGAATTTATTAGACAATGGGGATAGATGAAAGATCACCTCTACTACTTAACAGAATTCAGATCCCTTAGAAAGAAAAACTCTGAGTCAGTTCTAGAATTTATACAGAGGTTCAATAAGTTGTACAATAAAATTCCAGTTGAGGTTAAACCTTCACAACCTGCAACTAAGGTGACTTTTGCTGGCGCTTTTGACCCTGACTTTGCCTTATTATTAAGAGAGAGAAGATAAATAGATCTTACAAAAATGCAGGATGATGCGCTTGAAATTGAATCAAATATGATGGCATCAGGGAAACTTAAAGCAAATACTGAAACTGGAAACAAAGAAAATAAAAAATTTAAAGAGCAAGCTGGACCTTTAGGCTCAGGAAAATCCACGGGAGATAGAGTAGAAGAGATGGCTAGGGTCATTCGAGAACTTTCAAACAAGATCTTGAAAATGGAACTAGAGAAATCGAAAAGAGATAATTTCCCCATAAAAGATTTTTGAAGAAATCATGAACCTCAGAGACCACAGAAAACAATAAAAAATGAAGATAAAAAAAGTCAAGTTCACCTTTTAAAGTGAAAACTACATCGGAGAAGAAGATTTAGGAGATTTTGGAGAAATCGATGAAGATATTAGTAACCTTGGAGATGATAATAAATCTCCTTATTTATCAAGACAGGATTATGAAGCATCTTTAAGTAAAGAAAGTACTTCAAAAGAACAGGTTAGCAGTAATATGACTGATGATTTTATATATCAAAATGTTGTATATTATATTATTGCTGAATTACAGGGAAAATATAATTTGAGACCAAGAAATAAAAATCTCCCAAATGTTTCGACAAAAAAGATTTCACCGAGAAACAAAACCAATGAGGTGACTCCAAAGGTTGCAGATAAATAGGCTGCAAAAAGAAACATAACTAATACACTACCTGTACAATCAGAACTAGTAGAAACACCCCCTATGAAGACACAAGCTCCTATAAAGGAAAACAAGGTCTCATCTCAGCATAAAGCTGAGAAGAATGGTATGGAAGCCCCGAACATCGAAAATGACAAGGCTCTAGGAAAATTTAATTTGGAAAACGAAATAAATAAAATAAAAATTCCTATTCCCCTTGTTGAGTTAGCTAAAAATCCTGTATATAGAAAAAAAATCGCCAAAATGATTAATTTTTCCAAAGATGAAAGCCAGGCTGACGCTATTAATTTAGAAGATGACAAACCTATCTTAGTTTTCGGACCACATGTCGAAGGTGCAAGAGATACAGTGGCTCCTTTTTATATTACATTAACCCTGTTTGACCACCTTATCCATAACTGTATGTTGGATTCTAGAGCTTCCCACAATGTTATGCCAAAGGAAATAATGGAAAAACTTGGTCTCGAAATCACAAGACCCTATGGTAATTTATATTATTTCGATTCGAGGAAAGTAAAATGCATAGGTATGATTAAAGACCTAGTGGTAGGTTTCGCTCAAATACCTGCTAAAAGTATTCTTATGGATGTAGTAGTCGCTGACATTCCCCCAAAGTATGGTATGCTATTATCTAGATCATGGGGCGCTAAGCTTGGAGGATCTCTCCAGCTAGATATGACATATGCTACAATCCCAGTTTTCGGAGGCCAATTCACTTGTCTTTACAGGGAGACTAGGTTGGCATTTACTGTAGGTGACCCATATAACCCTAACAATCATCCAGTTTATATTTCCGAACAAGATTTAGGAAACTGTATATTATCTTTAGATGATGATTTTGAAGTAGATGTAGATGATAAATGTATAGAAGAAAAAATTGAAAAAAAAGAAATAGAAAAAAATGTATATAGTACTGGTGTATGGAAAATGTATTTTGATGGTGCTTCCTCCTATCTTGGAGCCGGGGCAGGAGCACTTCTTATGGCTCTAGATGATCAATTTGTTATTCCTTTTTCATATAGGCTCCAGTGGAATGTAGATTGTACAAACAATGTATGCGAATATGAACCTTTAGTGCTAGGACTAGAAGCTGCTAGAAAAATGAAAATTAAGAAACTCAAAGTATTTGGTGACGCAGAGTTAATTATAAAACAAGTGAATCGGAAATATCAGGTTAAGAATCCTAGATTACGAACCTATAGGAATTGTGTTTGGGATTTAATCAAGAACTTCTTCACATCTGTGAATTTCCATTTCGTCCCAAGATCCGAGAATCAATAGGTTGATGCTTTAGCCAAAGCTGCATCCACTTTTACACCCCCAACTGTTTTTAATTTAAAATATCATATACAAATGAGACATCGCCCTTCAATACCAAATAATATACAACATTGGCAGGTTTTTGAAGACGATGAGCAGCTTCGAAAGTTTCTAGAATCATTAGATGAATTTGCAGAAACACATACCGATCAAGAGAATCAAAGTGATCCTATTTGGATCATGCAAGAAGGGGAGGATTATAAGAAATTTCATGATAAAATTGCAAACCACCGAATGCTTGTTCTCAAGAAAAACCAAATCCCCAAGGGTCTAATCCCTTTGGAAAGAATTTTTAATAAAGATGATATCCCCTCTAAAACTACTCTACAACCCCAACCAGAGGAGGTTGAAGATTGTAATATAGGAACTGAAGATAACCCTCAAATGGTTAAACTTTCCAAATATTTATCAACAGAAAACAAGAATAAATACACGGAGTTGTTAAGAAAATATAAAGATGTTTTCGCATGGTCGTACGAAGAACTGAAAACATATGACACTTCTGTAATTGAACATAAAATACCTCTCAAACCAGGTGTTAAACCTTTTAAACAAAAACTTGGACAATTTAACCCTATTTTATTACTTATTATCGAACGAGAAGTCAAAAAACTTTTGGACGCTAAGATAATTGTTCCCCTAAGATATTCTGATTGGGTAGCTAATCTAGTTCCAGTTAGAAAGAAAAATGGGGAAATCAGATTATGTGTTGATTTTAGGAATCTTAATAAATATTCCCTCAAAGATAATTATCCTCTACCTAAAATGGACCATGTCCTTGAAAAAGTAGTAGGGGCTAATAGAATGTCCATGATTGATGGATTTTCAGGTTATAATCAAATTTCCGTTAGTGATCTTGACAAAGAAAAAAACGCATTTACCACTCCTTGGGGCACGTTTATGTATGATAAAATGCCATTTGGAATAATGAATGTAGGAGCTACTTTTCAATGCGCAATGGATATTGCTTTCATCGGCGAACGAGACAAGTTTGTAGTCATCTATTTGGATGATCTTACTGTTTTTTCTAAATCGGATGAAGACCATATGATTCATCTCAAACAAACATTTGAAAAATGCCGCAGGTTTGGTCTATCCTTAAATCCTAAAAAATCTCATTTCGCTATGCAGGAAGGGAAGTTGTTGGGTCATATCGTATCCCAAAATGGAATCAGGATTGATCCTAAAAGAGTAGAGGCTATAGATACAATAGCTATTCCTAGGAATGTGAAGGAAATTCAATCATTTTTAGGAAAAATAAATTTCTTGAGAAGATTTATTCCTAACTTCCCTGAAATTGTTAAATTGATTACAGATATGCTCAGAAAAAATAGTGAAGTAAAATGGACATCCAAAGATAAGGCATCCTTTGCCCATATTAAGAAGGTTATAAGTGAGGCACCAGTACTAGCGAGCCCAGATTATCTCAAAGATTTTCTTATTTTTTCATTTGCCTCTGAACACATGCTTGCTGCTGTACTCCTTCAGAAGAACGAAGAAGGTTTCGAGCAACTAATAGCCTTCTTTAGCAAAAGTCTCCGAGATGCTGAACTCAAATACAATATAATGGAAAAGCAAATGTATGCTATGGTAAAAGCATTGAAAGCTTTCAGAACTTATGTTTTACATTCTAAAGTGATTGCATATGTACCCACTAGTGTTGTAAAAGATATCTTGGTTCAAGCAGACAGTGATGGTAAAAGAGGAAGATGGCTTGCGAAAATTCAAGAGTTCGACTTGGAGGTTAAACCAACCAAATTGGTAAAAGGACAGGGTTTAGCTAAGCTTTTAGCTGAATCCAATTTCAAGGCTCTTGGGATAAATAGTTCTCAAGAGGAAGAAGGATGGGTATATGTGAATGAACTTGAGGACCAAATGGTTGAAAATAGGATCGAGGAGAAATTTGTGTCGTCGAATTGGTACAAGGACATAGTAACATACTTATTAACTTTGAAATGTCTAGCTTACTTGTCTCCATCCAAAGCTAGGACGCTGAAGCTGGATGCAGTTAAATACTGTATTTCCAAGAAACGATTATACTGGAAAGACCCACTTGGTTTCCTCTTAGTCCGTCTGGTCGAATCAGAAATAGAGGAAGTTATAAGTCAATTTCATGAAGGAGTCTGTGGAGGGCATCATGCTTGGAGAGCTACAGCATATAAAATCCTGAGGGCTAGTTATTACTGGCCTAAAATTTTCCCAGATGTCAATGCTAAGGTACGAGCTTGCAGCCCTTGCCAATTTTTTACAGGAAAACATAATCTACCAGCGATGCCATTAGTCCCAGTCAATATAGAAGCTCCTTTTCAGCAATGGGGACTTGACTTCATAGGTGAGATAAATCCTCATTCAAGTGCCCAACATAAATGGATTCTGACCGCTACAGACTATTTCACCAAATGGGTGGAAGCTATCCCAACAAGGAAGGCCACTGATTCAGTAGTTATAGACTTTTTAGAAGAGAATATCTTGTCTAGATTCGACTATCCTAGAAAGATAGTCACAGACAATGCACAGGCTTTTAAATCTATGGCAATGGTCAGCTTTTGCCAGAAATATAATATTGTGTTGGGACATTCCAAAGCATACTACTCACAGGGAAATGGCCTGGCAGAATCTTCTAACAAGAGCTTAATTAGTATAATCAAGAAAGTGTTAAATGAGAATAAAAAATCTTGGCACTTACATTTAAAATATGCTCTATGGGCAAATTGGATAGGCACAAAAAAGTCTATCGGTACTTCTCCCTTTCAAATGGTATATGGAACTGATGTAGTGTTGCCCATAAACCTAGCACTTCCTGTGATGAAACTATGGCAAGATGAGAAGGAAGAACCAAATCCTCTCACAAGAAGGATAAACTAGCTGATTGAAGTTCAGCAGCATAGGGATGTAGTGGATGAAAAGTTGTAGTACCAGGACGATATGAAGATATTATTTGATCGTAAAGCCAAGGACAAGAACTTTCTCCCAGGGGATCTGGTTTTGAGGTGGGATGCTCGAAAAGAGGATTTAGGAAAAAATGGTAAATTCGATCATATTTGGTATGACCATTTAAGGTAGCATCTTCTGAAGGAAAAAATTCATTTCTGCTTGAAAATTTGGATGGTAAGATCTTGAATGCCCCTATTAATGGGCGTTTTTTAAAGCATTATATGGAGTAATTAATTTACAGAAAATCTCATTATATATACCATTTTGTTTTTCATTTTTAGAAAATGCATTCTCATTTTGTAAATAAATTAAAATAAAATAAAAATTAGTTGAGTTTTTATACTTTGTAATATATATATATATATATATATATATATATATATATAAATTAAAATAAGAAGAAAAGTTCAAAGAGTTATTTTTTGAAAACATAACCTAGGTTGTCTGGCTTATAGACTTTTGAAAATCTCCTTTTATACCCTCGATATTATCTTCCACATTTTCGGACTTTCTTGTCAGAATAGGAGAGATGATGTATTAACCTGGAAAATCAACCAATGATTAAATTCAGTAAGGTCAGTTTTCATAGTTCTTATTTTCCGACTAAAAGTGTTTATGTTTGAGTTGATGTTGACTATCTTAAGTTTCTTAACAGTTTTTCTGAAAATTTAAACTTGCTCAAAAGAAAACCCCTGAAAATAATATTTCCCTTTTTCTCTATAGACTGAGGGGTTTTGAAAGTTGAGAAAAATTGGTCTAGAATAATCAAAACAGTTGACAAACCTCTATTATAAATTTTAACACCGATAACCACCCATGATATTTTAAGTATCACTGATTGCCCCCGCTTCTTATGTACAAGATAACTATAAGACAGATGGTGAAAGGAAATTCATATTTGATTGCCCCCATCTAGTCCCACAAATGATGAAAGGAAATTCATTTAAATGATTATCCTCATCTAAATATAAAAGAAACAAATAACTTCACCGGGGTACTGAATAGGCCTGCTGGTAGTGAAGCAATATCTGAAAATAAAATTAGCACTCGAAGCGGTGAAAGGAAATTCAATTAAAAGGGACAGATAACTTCACCGGGGTACTGAACAGGCCCGATGGCAGTGAAGCAATATCTGAGGTGTCTGTAAGGTTGTCATACTTATCTATAAATCTGTTCTAGTTATCATTTTTTCAAAACTGGATATTCACCTTAAGTCAAAATAGAGCTCCCCAATTAAAAATTAAAAATTTTATTTCGATTGATGCAAGCTAAAATTTACAAATCTGTTAATTTTCCTAAGATTGTTCTAATCATCTTAATACTAACTTAAATTTAGAATGGGAAGGAGAATATTATGAAGAAGATTGCAACTGAGTTTGAAGAAAATAAGAAGTTTTGAAAAGATTTTCTAAGGTTTTATAAAATCTCTTTTTCCTCTCCTTTAGCAGTTTGTCAGTGATAAACCCTTGACACCATTTACCCAATGAAGGAACTGAGTATACATGTTCTCCTCATCCCACAGGGAGACGAGGTCCCTAGTTGGAGCCTATGTTGAAACAGATCTTAAAAATCTTTAATCATTAAGTCTTAGATTTTTATTTTTTGTGTTTTTCGTGTTTCGGTTTTCTTACAATAAGAATTTCATCATTTCCAAATTCACGACGCCTTTTTATCATTTATTTTTGAATAAATACGGGAAAAAGTTTACAAAAATATAAGTTTTCCAATGCTCTTTGAAAAAATATTTAAAACGGGCTATAATTCAAAATTTGTGATTTTTTAATTTAAACGTGAAAGAAATCGGGATTTGGGGTTTTCTATAAACAAATGTTCGATGCTAATTGAATCACAAAACCCCGATCCCCAATTCGTTTAAGTCCTAATTAAAAGCATAGATTAATCTTATCTCTTCTAAGAAGGATTAAGGGTCAAATAATTCCATCACGATTTCGGGATTTGCGGTTCTATCAGAGTGCGTCTCTTGTCATCATATTTCCCGAAATCCCAATTTCCAAAATCCCGATTCATAATTCATGGTAAAACTAAACTAATGATGTTTTGGCCCTAATCATAATTATTCAGTTAATTAAGATAAGTTAAATCCTATGTTTAAAAGAAACATGCCATCGCGATTTCGTGATTTCGGGATTCACGATTCCGTGAGAGCACGTCTCATGTCATTAGGTTTCCCGAAATCCTGATGTCCGGAATTCTAATTAACGAAATCACGAAAGGGCTGAATCTCGATTAATCAACAAGCTAAAAATGTTTAAATTTTAATTAAAACATTGCGATTTCGCGATTTTGGCAATCGGGTTTCTTCGATGATATACCTTTTGACATCAAGATTGCCGAAACCCCGAAAATTAATGTTTTCAGTTTAATCTATATTTAACACTAATAAATCTTCTTTCTAAAATGGGTTTAAAGGTAATCTTTCTGTAAGTGTTCATTAATGCTTCATTTTCCGATTAAGCAAGTTTCTTGTTTCATTTGAAAAGACGAGAGTGCCTAAGTACGGATATTAAATGCATATCTCCAAAAAATCTTTTGCATTAAGAGATTTAATTTCATGACAGATGTACAAATCCCATTATTTTTAATATATATTCAAAATAAACGTTCGAACTTCTGTATTTTAATTTTCAAAGCTGAGCTTATTCATCCACTCTCTATGACAGGTTTTCAAGTCAAACGCAAAGCTATGGCACCTAAAAAAGCGCCGAAGAAAAATGAAGACCAATAGGAAGGTGATATTATCTCTGATACTACTCCACACGCCATACACTCCATCAAATCATGGACTGGAATTTCCGAATTGCTGGAGGACGAGCTAAAGTATGTAGACCCTTATTCGGAAATCATCTCCGGGACATTGCTGAGTCTGAGCTTCACAAGGTTGCTGTGTGTCCGAGGTTGGTGGCATATACTGATATGATCGGCTGGGCTCTGGATAAGGTATATATCCCAACAAGAATCGTTCAAAATGAGCAAGTAGCTATCGTCGGCTCATTCAGGCCTGAGCACATTCAAGTAATGTATAAACTCTCGCCGAATTATAAACACACCTTTAATGATGAATTTCTAGCCGAGTTTTAGAAAAAGGAATGTATTGAGGTAGACCACACATACCCCGACATGATTAAAGGATGGGCAAGGTCTGAAGCATAGTTTAGGGATGATTCTCATGGGATTTATGCTACAACTTCTTTAAACGAATATATGGTTTATGTAGCCATGATGTTATGCAGAATTTTTGGGAGAAAAGATCCCTGTCACTTTCATGCAGACTGGGTACCCTTATTAAAGAAAGTTTCAGAAGGACGTAGTTTTAACTAGCATAAAATTTTGTTAGATAACCTAACGCAAGAAATTTTAAACTACAAAGAAGCCAAGTCAAAGGGCCAACCAGTGTCTTTTTATATGTCTGCATATATTATGGATGCGATCTGTTTTATGACTCCCTTTCCATTAATGAATTGGAGTTGGAATGTTTCTTGCACATAACCTGTTCATAAATACCAATCAACCCTTTGGGAGGAAAAAGCTAAAGACGTTTTTTACGATGTTTGTCACTTTGTCATTATTCCTATGCACAAATTATTTTTTCGATGCGAACCCCCTCGCATTTTTGATGCAGTCATAGAAAGTGTTAAATTAGTCGCCGACTAATTTATTGAAGAAATTCTTTCCTATATTAGAGTTTATGGCTGTTCCATTCCCCCCCACGCACTCCCAAAATTCTTACCAGATAGACTGGTATGCAGAGAAGTAGCTCATTAGTTAGCTAAGGGTGGTATTGGGTTGGAATTGAAAGCACTTCAAAAAAACGCATGGCCATCTTTCCTTGTTCATGTCGGGAAATTTCCTTTATCGAATTTGCGCCATTCTAAGGTTGAGGCCGAGTCATTGGAATTAGTGAAGCTAGTAAATATTGAACATAGAAAATATGACCCTTACCAAATAATAAGTAGGCATTACATACACTGTAATTTAAAGGCATATGAACATGAAGTTTCTGTTTATGATGATATTTTTAAAGATGTTAAGTCTTATGCAGAAGTGCTCAACAGATTCTAGGCATTGCCACCAGACTCACAGGATGGTTTTGCATCTTTTCAAAGTCATAGGCAAAGCTATCTGCCTAAGATTTTACAGGGTGAAATTTCAACTCCATTGCCAGAACAGGAAGAAACCCCTCCAGGGTTTGAAACTGATACTCAGGGTAAATCAAATGACAAAGGTAAGTTGAAGGATATTGAGATACCTTCCCAATATGTGGAAGGTTCTCAAACAAAAGAATCGGTAATGGATAATGGAAAAGAACCAGTAACGATTCCAGAAATCCTGAAGAATGTTCCAGAAAAAATAGGAGGAACAACTTCAACTGAACTTGGTAGTCCGATTACTTCTTTAACTCCATTACAGTCGACTTTCAGAACCCCCCATGAAGGAGTTCTATATGTCAGTGATCTAGAGCCTATTTCAAGAGATGAAATCCCCTCATCGGATTACATTTTCAGCAAAAAGCGAAGAGCTCTCTTGAAACAGGAAATTCATCCTAGAGGAGAATGATCGATTAAGAAGCATAGAGTTATCATAGATGGAAAGAAAATTAAGGATGGAGAGTTCGCTACAGAATTAACATGAACAATGGGTGCTATAGCATCAACTAACATATATTCCATGGGAAATTTAACAACTATGCTTGAACAGAAGGATCAATAAATAATCCAGTTGCAAGACAGACTGAAGGAAAATGAAAGAAATGTTGGTTGGGGAATACAGAAGGGTCTAGAACAAGCTAGACTTAAGGATATGCAAGAAATCCAAAAATTGAATAAAGACTTGGATGAGGCAAAAAACTTAATACAGGTCACTCAAGAATAGGTTCGAAAGCTGGGAGAAGAAAATAAAAATTTGCAAGACAAGATTATTTCTATTGCTAACCAGGTAGTTGAAATTGAAAATTTCAGGACACAGGCATTGGAGATATATGTAAGAATAGAGGAGGAACAACAGAAGGTGTTCTTGAATCTGGAAGTAATCCAGAATTATTTTCAGGAATCAAATAAATCTTTGGAGAATGTGTTCGAGAAAGAACGGGAGGTGAAAGAAGCAAGGACTACTTTTCAGAAAGCAGTGGCTTCCTCATTAAAGGAAGAAATTGGAAAGACTTAGAAATTATCTATTTCCGAACAGGTTAAAGGGGATATAATGATTAAAGTATGGGAAACAAAACTGGCTGAATATAAACGAATCACAAGAGAAGTTAATGAAGATTGCCAAGGAATCTTAGATCTCTTTGAAAGAGATTCATTGAATATCGGAACAGATGGTTGTTCTGGGTTGTTAGGCGAAGTCAATATTGCCAAGCACCAGTTGAAGTTTAGAGAATATCTAGAGGAAAAGAAAGTAGAAATTTCAAATATTAAATTGATCAACATTACATAAATCAATAAGTGGACGGTGACTTCAAGTTTAAGGTTGAAAACTGTTAAATTCACAAAAAAAATGATAGAAAGTTAGTTGCCCGAATTACAAAGAATATTTTTCTCATTTGAAGCAAACGAGATACCCGAGGCTCCCAGGATCTTAGTAAACTTTTTGGGAAAATGTGTTCAGTGCATTGAAGCAGAGAAAGGAAGTTCGTGAACGCAAGCTTAAAACCTTTTTTAAATGTTTTTATTATTATTAGAAATTTAAGAGAAATTGTAAACGGTTGACATTATTTTATGTAACTGTAATATTAGGGAGTTGGTTAGTCACCAACGAGAAGCTTTGGTGAAATGTATAAATATAGTTTTGAAAGGATGAGAAAAGGCTTCAGAAATTTTGGAGAGAGCGATTTTTGTAATAACAGTTTTGAAATACATCAGAATATAAATCACAAATGAGATTGTCGATCCTGCAACTTTGTAACTATGTGTCTTCTCCCTGTTTAGTATACTTTGTCGATTTTTTCCTTTAATGTTTCCTCTAACAAGTAAATCAGTTTGAAGTTATATACATAGTTGTTTATTATTTCAGATTGGTTTGGATGTTAAATGGTTTACAGTCTTTCCTCTGAAATTGCTTTAGTAATTTTAAGACCTGTAAAACTTTTGTTCCTTAATACTTAACTCTGTTAGAAACCTCGTTTCTTATTTCATCATTGTCTATTGAAATATAATATTATTTCTTGATTAAAGCCTTATATTTCTCTGTAGCGTTTATTTGTTTTTTATAATTTTTGAAATTGTTACAAAATCAGGAAACGACCTTGAATGTGTTTACATTACTGTTTTAGATTTCAAAATTGTTTTCCTTGAAATCATCTCTGGAAATCTAAAGTAGCAAACTGATTAAAATCCCTTTATAAACCATTAAACTGTTATCATCCATGACTGTCCCTAGTAGCAGACAACCCAACGTAGAACTGGGCCTTCAGGATCAAACTAGTATTGCCCTAAGTTTATTCAATACTATTTTACAAACAAAAACCAATCGGGTTGAGTTAGAAAGATCATGGGCTGCTATTGAACGAGACATTAGCATCCAAGAACAATAAGAAGCAAGATAGTGACAATTGAGAAACTGAATCTTCTCTGATCTTTCTTTGATTCCTTATTCCCAAATCATTTCTTTAAATCATTTACGGATGCCTTGATGGTATGTTTTATAGCCTTAAAACATAAACTTAGGACCAACAGGATCTGTTCCAAAATAGTAACGACCATAGGAAATTGGCACTCAAAGATAAACTCAGGAAGATCAAGATGGAGAAGGGTGACACCATTCCAAAATATCTCATGAAGTTTGTCCAATGTCGGGATGAGCCTGGAAGTGTGGGAATAACAGTCGCTTCTGATGATTTGGTTAGCTTGGCTCTCCTAGGACTTCCCAAGAGTTGGCATAGTTATCAAGACTCTATCAATGGAAGGGAAAAATTTTCATATTGGGAATGACTATGATTGGATCTAGTGTAGGAGGAGTTCAAGTGAAATACCAGATATGGATCTTCATCAAAGTGTGATGATGAAGAAGATTGTGCTTTGACTGCCAAGGAAAGGAAAGGGAAAGGGAAGAAATTCCATTCAAAATCCAAGTCTAAAGTCAAAAATCTGGATTTGTCCAAAGTGAAGTGTTTTCATTGTCATGAACATGGGCATCTCGCTACTAACTGTCTGCAGAAGAGGACGAACAAGATGATTGCTGGAGCTGCAACTGGCGAGGCTCTTGTCTCACAATTTGAACTTGACTTCTCTTTGATCACATGCATGGCATCACGTGCATCGGGTAGTTCTTCGAGTATTGCTTCCATCCCGTCCTTCCAAGCAATGTAGTTCTAGCTGCCCTCGAGTGCATACTCCAACCTCAAGACATTAAAAGCCATTTCGATCTTGAATCGATTGTCACACCAAGAAAATCCTGCAAATTCGAATGTTATCCAACCACAACACTCAACTGCTGCAATTCCTCTTGCCCTAGGAGGTTTGCACCCCACCTGAGATCATCCTGAAGGAAGTTCTCACCCTACCAGTGTCTAGCCTGCGAAATTGTTGAGGAAGTTCGCACCCTACCAGTGTACAGCCTACGAAAATCACAAGGAAGCTCACACTATAATGCACAATGGGGTGAGGGAAGTTCTCACCTTTCCTTTAAGCAGTCTGCGAGAAACTTAATGAAGTTCACACCTCTCCTTTGAGTAGGGTGCGATAATTTTTGCTCCTAGAAATGTGTGTAGTTTTCAGTACTAAGGTTTGCAACCTTCTAGAGACGGGACCTATGAAAATACTATTATTTTCGCACCTCACTTCCATGGCTCTGATACCATGTAGAAATTTCAATACAATTAATGTATTTCCTACGATTCTCTTGATCTAACAATTATATGCCACTTTTAAATACATAATCACTTCTACTATTATTTTTGCGGAAAATTAAACCATGATCACAAAGTGAAAATATCAAGAACACATAACACATAAGTTTTACCGAGAAAGCGTAAAGATAAAAAACCCATTATATTTATATTATATATATCATGGATCATGAAACAATCTCATACAAAACTCTAATACAAGAGCTCTTAGTACAATACAATCATCTCACACTGTCATACAAAACTCAACAAATACATGTGCCAATTTCTATCTCCAAACATCCTGCCTCCTCTACACAATCCCTGCAATTAGAATTCTCACAAAATGAATTCGAATTACCTAGTTTGCACATGCTCATGAGCATATCCACTGCATGTGTGATTTCATGAGTGAACTTCACTCAAATCACAACTGATAGCCAAACTGTCCCTTTCACCTATTATCTCAACTGGGTCTCCACTGGATCTGACATGCATGTAGTTAACTGTGGTGAATCTTCAGTTGCATGTGAGTTCACTGATTGTGAATTAATGAATAATTAATTCACTGAACTCTCACTAGTGCAAGTTTAGTTACAACTAGTACAACTAAGATTAACTCACTTAACTACACTTATAATTATGTTACAATGTCAAATCACTGAGTTATAAATGAGATGATAGATTAATATTTATTGTCCAATTTATTTAAGGGAAAAGTAAATTAGACACATGTTTCTTGTTGACTTTTCAACACAAACAAGGAAAGTCAACAAGGGCCACATCATCATCTGTACTGCTGATGTTAGCATGATGTCATAAACTGACATGGTAGAATGACATCAGCCTGCCATGTGGCAACACCAGAGGCTTCCACATGTCACACACCAATAGGATTTTCAGGGGTCCATGGGGACCAGTAGAAAAATTCCATGTGGCACCCCAAGGAGACGCTACATGGCACCACCCAGGAAGCACCACATGTCATGTATGAATTGACGGGGCAGTGACATCAACGATCAGGTGGACCACTCAATGCATGCCATGTTTCCCAATCAATGAGCGACGTGTGGCACCCACGAAATGCCCAAGGAGGGCTCGTGACTGAAAAATAAAAAAAAATATAAACGGACCCCTGCCAAATATAGCGAAGGTTCCGTCGTATCTATCACATCTGCTAGATTTAGAGTTCAGTATCCAAACACAATGGGATTTATAACCAATGGCCCAAAATGGAGGCCTACAAGTTTGACCTGGGGACCGCCCCCCACATTAACGTTTTAATAATAGTGCCAAAAACCAACTGGCCAACAAACTCGTTGGTAAATCTATCCGCCATTTTTTTTATTTAAGCTAGGTTTTGCCCAGCCAGAAAGGGGAGAGGCGTGGTCATATGAATGCAGACATGGATTACAAGGCAAAGTACTATCATTATTGTAGGTTGCAGGGGGCATGAAAACTGAGACAAAATTCTTCTTGGGCCTGGGAGTGCCAGAGCTGGATTGAGGCATGGAGACAGTCATTTTTGGGTATTTCGATGCCACAAATTAAGTGGTGATGTCTGTTTTCTGATTTGAGCATTATTTATGCATCTTGATTTCAGAATGAGGTATTTTTATGTATTTTCCAAATCCTTTTGTTGAGTTAATGAAAGAGATGACCCATTTGAGAGAAGGACTCAGAGACGTAGTCCACCAGGGATGAAATCTGTTATCAAGTTTTTGTGTTCATATCTAATGCTTATGTCTCTTCATTTTTGAGTTTTCCCTTCTTTAATGGTGCACTTTAATTTATGCTCATTTAATACAATTCTTTATAAGTCACGATGAAAATATCCTGGATCATGTTGGTATCAGAGCAATCATCTTTTACTTGAATTGTTGAGTGTGAATGCTTACTAGGGACAAGCATAAGCAGGATGAAGGGACTCTTAAGATGTTCAATCCCAAAGTTGGTCATGTATCTAGAAGGAAGCAAAATGGAAGAAGAGGACAAGCGTGATGAATATAAGAAAAACTTTCACATGGTCTTTTATTGCATGTTAGAAATGGTCAAACAAATGTATGGATATTATGAGAAGATGATGAAGAAGAAAGGGAAGAAAAAGGAAGCACATGAAGATGATGATGCTTCGGTAAACCAAGGGGCTGGAGGAGATCATCTTGAGCCACCGTCTTCACCTTTGAGTTCTATTTCTTCTTCCTCTGAGAATTCTCATCATTCTAGACATAAAGCCTCTTTTAAGAAACCATTATTAAATCTTGATGTAAAATTTAATTTACCTAAGTTTAATGGAGATGATAATCCTGATAAGCTAGATAATTGGATTTGACAGGTTGAAGTGTATTGTCGTGTCCAACATATTGATGAAGAGGAAGTTAAAGTGCAACTGGATTCTCTTTGGTCGGAGGGAAACACTCTCGTATGGTGGGAGAGAAAGCTTCAGGACATAAGTAAGTGCGGTAAGATTATTTCCTCATGGTCGGAATTTAAATCAATGATAAGGAAGCAATTTTATCCATTAGGGTATTTACATAAAGTAATGATGGAATGAAAAACTTTAAGGCAAGGTAAAGGACAAACTGTACAAAGTTTCACAGAATAATTTAGGAAAAAAGCTCTTGCATTGAACATTCCTTTGGATTCTTATGAAACTTTAATGAATTATATTGGCGCACTTCACAATTATATTTGACATACTTTGATTTTGTTTAACCCCACTAGTCTTGACAAAGTTTGTGTGCAAACCACTCACCCTGATAAAAGGGGGGAACATGTTCAAGAATATCCCACGAATAAACCCTCTAATTTCCCACAAAAGACTTTTAATAATTTTAAAAGGAAGGACAAGAAGACTACTATAGTGACGAGAGAAGGAGGAAAACCATCTTGCACTCATTGTAAGAAGAGCGGTCACGATGAAGAACACTGTTTAAAACTACATCCAAAAAGGAAACTGAAACAATTCGACAGAAAGAGGAAGACAAAGGCCGTTGCTACAGTGCAACAAGATCTTGGTTCCAATTCAGGAGATGAAGGAAATATCACAACAGTTGGAGTACAAGGTAAAGATTCTCTTCATGCTAGTTCAAGTTCCAATGATGAATCTAATGTTGATGAATGAAAGAGGAATGTCTTATTTCATATAAGAGTTGTATCTAAACATACTAAGATAAATACATTATTCAATCTGGGTTCCCAAGTAAACTTAATATCTGAAGCACTTGTCAAAAAGATGGGTCTTGAAATGAAAACACATCTGAAGTCTTATCCTCTTGGTTGGGTATGTGATAAAAATAAACTTAATGTCACCAAACAGTGTAGGTTCAGATTTTTTATTGCTTCAAAATTGATTGATGAAGTGGATTTGGATGTTGTACCACTTGATATATGTGGCATAGTGTTGGGAAGTCCTTATGTTTATGATAGGAAAGTAGTCTTATTTCGTCATGACAACAAATACCACCTTACTAAAGGGGTAGTGGAATATATTGTTAGATCTCACAACATGAGGGTAAATAAAATAATTTTTAGTGCAGGCCAAATGAAAAGACTCATAAACACTAATAAGAGATATTTACTCATGGTCATAAGAGAGAAATATGTTGGGACATCCAACGTTTTCCAAGGGTTTGATCCATCTCATAAATTTTTTTT
Organism: Picea engelmannii; assembly: GCA_009831015.1. Lineage (NCBI taxonomy): Eukaryota > Viridiplantae > Streptophyta > Pinopsida > Pinales > Pinaceae > Picea > Picea engelmannii. Next base: position 55,378 of record ML783175.1, read on the forward strand.
AATTGATATTGTTTCTAAGTATGATGATATTTTTCAGGAACCAGATGGATTACCTTCTAAGAGGGAAATCCAACATGAGATACATCTTCAACAGGATTCTCCTCTTCCTAATGTTTGCATGCACAAGATGTCAGTTGTGCAGATGACAGAGATCAAGAAGTAGGTACACAAATTATTGGATCAAGGGGTCATCATGCCCAGTTCATCTCCTTGTGGTTCTCTGATCGTGACGGTGCCAAAGAAGGATGGCACATGGCGAATGTGTGTTGATTACCGAGATTTAAATAAAAGCACGATGAAAAACGATACCCTCTTTCTCACATAGATGATTTAATTGATCAGTTGAAGAATGCTGTCTATTTTACTAAGTTGGATTTGCGCAGTGGATATCATCAAATCAAAGTCACAAAACATGATGCATGGAAAACTTCCTTTAAAACCAAGCATGGATTGTTTGAGTGGTTAGTTATGCTGTTTGGGATTTTTAATGCTCCAACAACTTTCATTCATTTGATGAATGATGTATTCATTCCTTTCCTAGATGACTTTGTGATTGTATATTTAGACGACATTATTGCTTTTAGTGGGACTTGGGATGAGCATGTGAGACATGTAAAACAAATATTGAATACTTTGTAGAGGGAAAATATGTATGTAAAACTGTCTAAATGTGAATTTGGAAATACTGCACTTGTTTACTTAGGTCATATTGTAGGAGGAGAACAATTAAAAATTGACCCTTCCAAAATGGATGTAATTATAAATTGGCCTGAGCCAAAAGTTTAACCAAAGTCCGAAGCTTCTTAGGTGTAGTCCATTATTGGAGGAGATTCATTCCCAACTTCTCCTTTATAGCAGATTCTTTGCATGCCTTAACCAGTGTGAAGAACACTTTTCAGTGGGAAGGAAAGCAACAAAAAACTTTCAATATTTTTAAGGAGAAGATCAATACCGCACCAATATTAGCACTGTCAAATCTTCAACAACCTTTTGAGATAAAGATAGATGCCAGAGGATACGCCATGGGTGCAGTATTGATGCAATATCGTAAGCCTATCTGATACCACTCTGAAACTTTTAACCAAGTTGTTGTTAACTATCCTACATATGATAAAGAGTTGTATGCATCAGTACAGAGCGTAAAGAAATGGAAAACTACTTGTTATGGAAGGAAAAAATCATACATACAAATCACCAACCCTTACGGTATCTTCAAGCATAGACCAAATTGCAACAATCTTGACATTACATGTGGATGGGTTTTCTACAACAATTTCACTTGGTAATCAATTACAAAAAGGGTACAAGTGCCAAGGTAGGGTACAAGTAACAAGGTAATTTACACATTAATTAATAACACTAAGAATATAGAAACAAAACAAAAATAAACCTTTCATGTATATGTGATGAATTATATTACGTACCCTACGATCTGGGTGAGACACGTGTTTGAAAAACCATTCAATACCTTCAAGTTCACCAACAACAATATAAAAAAGAGAATATTTGTCCTCGATCCTTTCTAAAGGGGTTGTTGTGACTTCTCAATTAGAGGTACATCATGAATATCATCAAAATTATCATCCATTGGAGAAAATGTGTCCTGGATCAAAATATTTATACCATCATTCTCAAATGTACCATTATCTGTGTCATCTTCTTCCATGGGACTAACTTGATCTCCAATATTCCCTCCATATTCCTAATTGTGTACAACAATATTTCTAATACTACTTGGCACATTCCCAAGATCACCATTAGGACACCCTTTCTTTACAATTGCAATAAATCAAATGATATTTTTTTATGTAATGAATATTGAAAGGATAGAAATTTCTAGGAATATAATCAATACATATGTAGTTAACCTTGTATGTTGATTCATTGCCCAAGCCCCAGAATCTCAAAAACTCAAAGTACTTGTAAGTCCCACACCTATGATTTATTTCAAATGCATGCAAGATATATTGATACCATTTAATTTGATATTGTGTGTGTGTGTATTTGTGTTATAGTCAACAATGTTTGTAATTTTTCTTTCAAAATTACCCTGACTCATTCACACAATCATTTTTTTATTTTCCAAGATACAAAGCCTGACTGAGAAAACCCTTGAGTACTTCCCCTCATTTAGGGGATGGAAAGTTTTCATTAATTCTAAAAAATCCCAAGTCCATTGTTAAAAAATGATACAAATCTACTTGAGTGTGCTTATAAAAATGCACGACAAGTTTTGTAGAAGTTTTATTTATAATAAATAATATCTTATCTATAAATATTAATTTACTTTTCTTATCAAAAGTGATTTATAGAAAAATATACCAATATAACCCTAAATCATTTAAAAAAAGTCACTTGCCTTCCAAGCATTTCCTCAACATCAGCATGCATTACATGGCTTCCAATCCCTAGTGTCCATTCCTATTAGTGTGCATTCCTCAAAAAATAATTTCAACTTTGAACTTGTAAATCCATGGTTGTAATTGAAACAAGGACATCTTCTACCATGGGTGCATCAGTTGAAATGAGTAGTTACCATGATGAAAAGTTCATTGTAAACAAATTCCAAGAGTGTTGTATCATGTTGTCATTGATGTCAACAGGTTGATTTCTTGTCATAGTAATGTGTTTTGTATCATTGATTTATTGATTGATGGATTATGTTATCATTGATGTAATTTATGTCAAAGGATTGATGTAATTGATATCAAGTGGTGTCATAGTGATGTGTTGGTTGATAGGAATAAGTTGTATCATTGATTTCATGTCATGGATGATAGTAAGTACCAAATGTATGAACTTCAAAGTGGTCCCCTTATGGTGAAATCCCTCATGGGAAGATGCTTTGTGAAGTCCAAATGGTTAAGTGGTTGAGTCATCCTAGACGTGTGGTTAAAGAACCCAATGATTGGTTGTGGAATAATGTAATGAAGATTAGTGAATTTGTAAGTGAGACTATCTATATGGGTAGTTCTTGTTATGCCATTTTCAGTGATATGTGGAACATCAAATAACTCCTCACGGTTAGAGAGTTATGTTCTTGTGAAGTTGGAGAACCCTCATGTGTCATATGGAAGCCCCTAGAAGGTCAAAGAAGTCAAATTATTATAGAAGATCCCAGAAGAAGGTTGACTAGTAAAGGTGGTTAGTCATGGGTTAAGTTGTTGCAATAAGAAATTAATTAAAAATAAATTAGTTGCAACTAGAAGTGGAGAGTTTACTATTTATAGATAAAGTGGTTATAAGTGGACAAGTTATTATAAGTTGGTTAGACCTAAAAGAATGAAGTTGGTTAGATGGTAACCCTTAGAAGAAGTTGCTTGGAGAAGTATAAATAAAAGAGCAAGGGTCTCTTATGTGTGAATCTATTGAACATATTGAAGATATATTTTTGGTGAAAGATTCATTGTAGGTACTCATGGACGAATCAAAAGTTCTGTAAGTATGAGGTTTGACAACAAAAAATTTGGAGGTTCAAAAACCCTTAGTTTTATGAAGTAGTACATGTGATGCAGAGGGACGGGGCACATACATACTCGGGAAGAACAAGGGTAGGGCGCATATACTTGAAAAGGCCAAGAAAAGGTTGAGTATATGCTAATGTCAGGTTCTTGAAGTATGAAGCAAGTTCCAAATCAACATTCTATAGGTTCAAATCTACTACATAGGTTTTGATATGGGTACATATTGTCTTGATGTTCACATTTTCTCATGGTAAGGTGAATGATTAAATAATTCTTTGTATGGTTGTATTGATGTTTGAATATGATAGTTGGTTGGTTTAGTAGTTCAGTTTTGACATGATTGAGAGATATTTATGATCTATGATGGTGTATGCATGAGTAACATGCATAGGTTGTTGGATGGTGTAGATTTTTTTGTGGATGGTACATATTGGGAAGTGATAGGCTAGTTGTAGTGACAGGTCACAAGTGGATGTGATAGAGGCAACATGTGTCTAAAGGGCCATAAGTTTGAAGTTTCAGAAACCCTAGTTTCTGAAGGTGTACACAGGACGACAAAAGGAATAACGCGTACATTTGTGTGTTGTAGTATAGGCAGGTCACATACATACGTTTGTTTTAGTATATACATGTCGCGTACCTGTTGACAGATTTGATTCTGTTTATGAGATAGGTCTTAGACTTGAGGATTGAATTCTTCTTCTCAGTTGGTGTTGAGATCTGTAGGTTGGGTATTGCAATGAGAGTTGGTGCTCTCTTTGAGTTGGTGCTCATTTCAGTTGGTGTTGATAAACCCCAAGGATTGTAGTCTGTAATACAAAATAAACTTATACATATATCTTGTGTTCTTTATGGCCATGATGGTTTATTGATGATGTATGCTCCTGAGATATGTTTACATAAAAACAACTAGTTGTAGTAATGAATAATGAGTAAATGGTGATTTCTAGCTAAGGTGTTTTGTTATGGTGATTTCTTTGAGGACACTTGCGTGCAAGTGATCTGGTTATGGTACATGGTGATTGAATTTTGATTATGGATTATACATGATGATGACGTTATGGTGTGATTTATTTTTTTCTATATATATATATATATTGACAAATGCTATTGATGAGTTTACCTGAGTGTGCAAGAGAAATGACAAATTATGGATGCTGATGGTATCAATGGACCTCCTTGGACTCCATATTGAGTTAGGGAGTGGATTATGTTTGGTTTGAGTATTCATTTACGCATATGTGACATATGATTGATTTAGTATGATTGTGTATATTTATCAGTGACAATGTTTTTTCAATGGATGCAGGTTGATGATGCTTGCAAATCATACTGACATAAGGAGTAAAAGGGCCATGCACATAAACTAGATATTGAGGGAGAGGTGTGGTCGCGTCCCTGTCACCGCCTACTAGCACTCCTATCGTGGCTCGAATTTTAGGTTAACGATTACGTAGTTCGAGAGATCCATGATGTCATGAGGAAATATTAAGACAATCACTCATGAATATTTCTAAGGGGTGCGCAATAAGGTAGAGTCCTTATTCCTTATATGCCTTTAGTCTCTCACAAGGTCGCCCGAGTGGAGTGTTAACTCCAAGGGTTGGAAAAAATACCAAAACCAGTCAAAGGCGAGTGACACCCTTGGAGCACGGAGGTGTGTTTGGAAAGGCATGTTGCGTAATTTAAAAACTTAAGTCACTGAATCTAGGTGGCCTAGAAAACAATGAATTAAATTGACCTTGTTAGATTAAAATAATTAATCAAGGAGTGAATCTATTAATTATAAATCCTAATAAAAGTCAAAACCGAAGTCTAAATTTTAGTTAGGATACTAAATCAAATTTATTAATTAAATTAAGATTTGAGACAAATCAAATTAAGAATTAAATTAGTGAGAAAATCTAAAGATGCGATAAAATATGCACTTGTGCATGAAATTAATAATTTGGATTTTTAAATTAGGAGAAATAATAATAGGAGAGATGAGGAGAACACTCGGAAAAGAATCTTGAGACAACCTACCTCTAGTCTAACCAGAAGAAGAATCCTAATCAAACTATAACTAAGATCTAGTTAGGAGACACTCATTTAATGAGAATCTGGGGAATAAAGGGACAACTAAGAGAGAAAATACGAACACATGGGAGGATCTGAGGGAATTTGAATTTTTAATTAAAATAAAAACTTGTAATTACTTCTGTAACTTGGGGAGAGAGTGACAAGTGTGTGGGTGAATAATCCTAATTTAATTAATTTAAAAGTTAATTAAATTGTGCATGTGGACATGTGCCAGTGAGGAAAATTCTATAAAACAAATGGTATAGATGGGAAATATATCACACTTGTTATTGGTAAAGTTGTGCTTCCAAAATAATTTTAGAACTGTGTTTTACTTGTTAGAGTTGGGAGACCAAGTTTGAGGATAGAGTGGTAGCTCTCCCTTGCTAGGCAAACTTGGTGCTATAGTATTTCTGGTTTTGTGCTTGGCCCCTTTGCGACTTGGGGGGATAATGTGGAAGAAGAGTACCCATAGAATTGGTTGGGAGGTACCTATGAAGTCTCTGTGATTAGCAAGTGGTAGGACGAAAGAATCGCCAATTGCCGAGAAATATCTCCAAGTTCAGATTTGTCAGTTACAATATTCTTATTTGAGATTTGAATTGTAATACGATTGGATTATATGTATAATCAATTTTTATTTTAATTTTAATTTCCGTAACTATATTAAAACTCCGATATCAAAATTTGCAAGTTAAATTCATAATGTGATTTCCTTACCATGTGATCACTGCCTTAACTCCTTATTTGTGCTTGGGGAGATCAGTGGGTGTGTGACCATAGAATTTTTTCCCTTCGGAAACTTTCTTGAACTCTTAACCTCACTTTCTTGAGAATTCTCTTGAAATCTGGTGCCATCAATGAAGATGGAATCATTGATGATTTTCTATCTGCTGCCATTTCTTGATAGTCCCTCCTTACTACTATCTTGTCCTTTCCTAAAAAGATTCCTCCTTGTAAGGAGATTCCCACTTCTAATATTATCTTATTAAAAAGTTACTTGTCCACTGTAGAAAATTCTTTTGAAGTGATGTGTTTCATCCTTAATCTTCTCATGTTTTAGATGTGTAAGCCAACTTGTGGGACTTATTCTAAATTTTTAAATTGGTTTAATCCTCTTTAGTACCTTTAATATGGACTTGTAAAATAATTTGAAGTACATATACATTACTTGTTGTGAAGGGATCATATGTAGCCTTTGTATATGGATGGAAGGGTTGGTGTAGTCTTCTTTTATTTTTTGTTGATCTTCTATATAAATTTAAATGGATATATAAGTGGGGCAGTATTAGAATGTTATGTATGATGTAAAGAATTATGGATCTTCTTGATTTCTCAAGTTTATAACAATAGGTAAGGTATCCCAATATTCTTATTGCTTAATACTCTCTCAAGTTAAAAAAAAATGGATTTGCAGTAGCTTACATACTTAGTATTGTTTTATAATTAAATTTTTAGTCCTTAAGGGCTACTACAATAGTATAGAAACCCTCAAGTAATGCCTATGAAGTTGATCTTATTAGGCGCCTTATTTGGGTCTGTATTCTAGAATTAATTTACTTTTTCTTTTCTTTCAAAGGTTGAATTCTTATGGGATTCTTAGTTAGAATAGTAATTTACATTGAATTCCAGTTATAGTCAAAAGAGAAAGGGGCTTCCAGTTAAATGGAACATAGTTGGGTTATATGTAATTATTCTTGGCTACATATGCTTGAAGAAAATGATAAATGATGGTTGACTTAAATGAAGTTAAGTGGTAAAATTCTAATGATGATTAGAAAATATTTATAGTTGTCACATAAATTGTTCATATGCTCTCATGGATTGTAAGTTCTTATGTATTTTCTCTTACTCAACTTTGTGCTTGTTTCATCGAATTATTGATTAAGATTTTAGTTACTCTATTGAATTATAAAGAATCAATGGTTGAATGATTGATAAATCTAGATGAAACTATTGGCTTATGTTTGGATTAATGGGATTTAGACACCTCCTTTCTCCTCAGAACAGTCGTCGGTCTTGAGACCTTAAGTGGTCAAAATCAATCGAATGAATCTTGGACTTGAGTGTTGATTATGTGTCCTGGAGGTCCTAACCATGCAGGATAGGTTGGGCAGGTAGTTTCCTTATGTTATCTTTTGTGACATGGTCGATTGAATATTGTGATGATGCTTCAGTTGAGTGTGATGAATTAGTTGGTAATTATTAATGTATGTTGTTACGCTTGTTACTTGTTGTAATGTTTGTGAAAAAAATTATATACCTTTTTGTTTCACTTTTAGTCATCATAACGGATGGGTTGTTACACACTCTTAGTGTGGCCGGTGTGTCCAACAACTGGTATGAGAGAAGGCCTTCACTATAAAAATTAACAAGCTTGAAGGAGATCCATGGACACACAAATGGATGATTAAGCTCCCATCTTTGATGAGACAAATTATTCAACATGGAGAATATAAATGAAAGGGTATTTGAAGGTAAAAGGTGCAGATGTTTGGAACACATTTGTTGGTGGATCAGTTCCCTCAAAGAATCACTCAAAAGGTGCATCCCAAAAGGAAGAAAAGAAGAACAATGTAGTAGCACTCAAGATCATCTTAAATGGGCTCTCAGGTTCTATCAAAGAATGCATAGGAAAACATTCCTCTGCCAAAGACCTATGGCTGAAGTTAGAGAAGGTATATCAAGACAAAAGAAAAGACACTGAAGACAATTCCATCAAGGACAATGAAGGTAAAGACTTTCCAAAATCCTCCGATTGCAATAATTCTAAGTGTGATGATGTTGAATGTTCTCTTACAAATGAAAAAGAATATCTAGAATTAGTTTGTGTAGAATCAGCTGACAGTTATCTTATAGATGAAGAGGAAGATTTGTTGAAGCTTAAAGATAATGTTTTATCTGAGTTGGATGATGTTAGCTATGAAATATGAAATAGTTCAACTTATTTTGAGTATCTTGAAAAATACACCAAGGAAGACCTAGAAAAGTACCCAAGGTATAGCATGGCACTAAAGTGAATTCTCAAAGAACAAGAAGAAAGTAAAAAGACTCAATTAGAAGGAAAGGAAAAAGAGATAAAAAGAATAAAGAATGCAATAATTAATAAAGCAGAAGAAAATAATAAGGTAGATGATGAGCTTAGAAAAAGTCTTGAATTTAATGTCAATCCAAAGACCCAAATTGAAGAAGCCAAAATGATAGAGGAACTATTGAAGAATCAAGTAAATGTAAAGGAAGAGTCATGCCATAAGTTGGAAGCTAAATTTATTGATCTCAGAAATAAAGTAAAGAAGTCAAACACTCACACTAAGTTCATGAACAACTCAACAGTCTTGGATGAAATCCTAGATGTCCAAATATGTCCAAATGATAAATCAGGTCTTGGATACAACAAGGAAGATGGAAAATTTGATGATAACACATCTAAGAAGCATGAGGTAAGTTCTTCATTATCAAAAGGTGGAAAAAAAGATGCATGTCAAGCACCTACAAAAATTAAGGAAACCATCAAAAGAACAAGAAGACATCAAGAAACCAACTTCACACCTCAAAGTAAATTCAAAAGAGAGACACCTTCAAGGTGGACACCAAAGCAAATGTATGAAAATGTTTTTTATGGTCACTGATTCTCATGTAATGAATATGGTCACAAAGATTTGGATTGAAGACATTATGCAAGGAAATATGTTGGAAGGTTCCATAACACTGTAAGATGTTGGATATGTAATCAAGTGGGACACATTGTTGCTCATTGTCACACCATGAGTTGTTACAACTCCAATGGGTTTGGCCACAAAGCTCAAGATTCCTGGAATTCAAGAAGACAGTCAATGGGAAAGAAAATAAGAGCACATGTAACTTGGAAGAAAGACAAGGTTGAAAGTATGGAAGCTCAAAGTATAGAGAAACAAGGACACCTTCATAAGTGGATGAAGAAGAATGAATAACCATAACAAAATGATAGCCATGAGGCAAGCTCAATCCTTACATTTTCTGAAGTATACATGGGTTCCTATGGAAGCAATTTCATACATATGCAAGGTGATCTATAGAAAGGTCATGTACATATGTGAGCTAACTGAGGAAAAAGGCATGTACATGTGGTAAAAGCCTCAAGAAGAGGGTTGTACAGATGATTTGCAACATGGTTTTATTGTCTAACATTGTTTATGCATGATCTAAGATGGGTTGGTTCAACTTTTCATGATTATATGTTTGTTTAATGAATGTATGGTGATAATATGTGGTTGAGTGTTTGAGCATATGCTTGATGCCTATATTGGATGCATGGTACTAACCCTAGAGTGTGGATTGAGGATTTTTTCTACTAAGGAACAAGGTTGGTAATGTATTTTCTTAGTGAAGTTATGAAATGTTGAATATAGGATATATCATGTTGATGTGATGATAGCTACATGTCACACACCCACTACAACATAATAAGGTTTTTGCTCTTCCTCAAGGGACAGAATCACCGAAGTCCTATGGGGGACTAGCGCAGGCTAGTTCTTCCCTATTCACCTCCCTGTGGTCGTGGGTTAGGACCATAGGCTAAACAAACCAGGTGCCTTTTCGTGTTTCGTGACTCAGGGATACAAGTGAGTCCAATTGTAAATATAGAATGGTGAGGGGGCTTCAGAATGAAACCCTGGCCATGGATCTGGGTGCGCAGATTCTAGCCGTCTAGATCTACCCCCTCGCTGAATGACAAAGCACTAGCTCCCTTTCTTTAGTCCTTATTTCGATAGGACCACATACGCGCCTAATTGCAAGCACCTTTCACAACTCGCGACCTCGGGAGTCTTGAGTCGAAGACCCTCGAATTTTATTCACCAATCGTCGATACCCGAGATCACGAAATGGGTATAGATTTCTTCTGTCAGCGTCCTCTATGCATGACCATCGGCTAGGCTAAACTCTAGCTCCTCTCACTATTCGCCACCTTATGAGTTCAATAATTGAACTCTCGTTCCTCCCTTATGCGATCCTCCGAGACTTGAAAGTCAGTGAAGGTTGACCTTCCTTTTGTACTGCTCGCAACTCTCCCCTTTGCGAGTTGTAGCTTCAAATATTGGCACCTTCCCTTCACGAACCCTCGAGAAGCAATATTTAATTTTCCCTCTCGCTTTCTCGCTACTCGCGACTTCGTAAGTCCAAGGGTTGAGCTCTCATGCCCTTATCCCGTGAATCCTCGAGACGTGAGAATTCAACGAAGCATTGACTCCCTCCTTTAGGGGATGCATGTCCACCCGTCAATCACGTGGGCCCCGCCTTGAATTTTTTCCATATGTTCTCTCATGCTCGACTCTCGACACTTTGCTACTTGTGAAGTTTTAAACGACTCCTTTCAACCTTCGAACTCACGAACCTCGACACGCGATGTATCAAGACGCCAGATCCCATGACTGTCCTTCCTCTTGGATCAAAAACCTAGATCATATCGCGATATCGCGACTTGGGACTTCGTGACTTCGAGAGTTGGGTCTTCTACCTTTAAACTTACGAATCCCCGATACGCGAAATGGACAGATCTCTGCCACCTGTCCTCCAACATGGATGGTCCTGATGTCTTCGGGACTTTTGGGACTTAGTCGAGTTCACTCTTCCGCCTAAGTAAAGGATTAGATCGATGACTTATAGGGCTCCGATGGGTCCCTGGGATCTCTTGTCCAGGATACTCTCGCGACTTCGCCATTCGCGAGGTCAGGAGACTTCCTCTTCTGACTCCCGATGTCTGAATCCCCGATAGGGAGGGTCTTGCGACACGTGTCCTCCTGCAGGTGGGTGACTCAGATCTATTTCACCTTGTCATGGTTTTTGAGGTCGAGTACTCTGACTCTCATCCTCCGGATCCCTGAGCTCCCGAATGCCGATATCCCGATACAATCTCCTTCTCAGTACTCTCTCTCTGCTACTCTTCACACGAGGTTTAAATCTCGTGTAATTCTCGACAAATCCAATGGCTGTCAATTGTTTAGACCAAGATCTGATGGCTCAGACCTGTCCCTCCATTGTGCCGTTCCTAAGCTGGTTGGACATGAATCCATAGTCCATATTCTTTCACAGACCTTGGGGAATCTACGATCCCGATTTCTTCGCTACTAGCGAAGATAGAGGAAAAAGGGTTAAGGCATTTTACGCCCTCATTTATTCCTTCGATTTAACGGTCGTGAATGACCACAGATCTCCCGACAGGATCTCATCCATTGATCAATACTTATTCTTCGAATCCTCAAGGAATTCTGCAACTTATGCACCTCTGCAGAGTCCTTGCACACAAAGTGCTACCTCTTCTAAGCTTCTCAAAAGGGTGTCTCTATGGGGAGATTTATCCAGGGTATCACCCGAGATGGATAAGGGTATAGGTTTCCCGAGAAACGACTTGAATTCTAAATTGATTCAATGTGTGCATATACATATAAATCTATTTATAGACATGAGCCATACGTGGCCCTGCCATTATAAGCATGCAACCACCATTTTAGAATCAAAACACTACACAGGTAGTCTTATACTCAGACCATTTATAAAACTGCATAGACTATGAGAATATATGTCAGCATATGAATTTCAAGGTGTAAGACGTAAAACACTTATTATAAATAACACCAGAAATGAGTGCAACTGGTGAGAGGGGTGCTCGTTTCCACCCAATCATAGGCTTAGTGACTCCAAATGGATTTACCACTAGCCACCCCCGAGCCGAGACCACGATGCTGTGAGACTGTGTCTTCGTTTTCCAGTGACCAGGAGTGAAGGTTGCAATCCTTCCTCTCTGCTATCACTCACTCTGTGTGTTTCCATAGTTCTCCCCTCATGTCTGCCCCTAATTGCTTCTACCCCATGCCTTACCCTCTTGCGAGGTTGCATGTGGCACGATTACCCTCGTGCTGGTCAGGCCTGACGGCTCTACGGATAGGCGGTTTGACGGCTACCCTGCCCCTCGCGAGCACGGTCGCCCACCAGGACCTTCACAATTCCGCGGCCCGAAGAGTTGACACTCTTCCTCCCCCTTTCGAGGTTTCGCAACCCACAGTCTCTCTCACACACGCTTTCCCCTTTTTAACTTGCCTGGGGAAAGAATCGAAGTCTCGCCTCTCGCGAGTCCCGACGTCGAATGTCTTTCTCCCGAGTTCCCGAGACCGAGGAAAGTCAACGTTGACTCTTCTCTCGCTTCTCGCAACTCGAGGGATGTGTCCTCCCACACCCGAACTCAGAAATCCCGAAATGCCGATCCCGCGGTCTCGCTTCTCGTGACGTCGCGCCTCAGTCGCCAATCGTCCCCCTCCCTGAGACCCGAAGTCCCGAGGTCGCGATGCCCGAAGT